>JABLUY010000023.1:0-224040 GCA_013306675.1 Thraustochytrium sp. TN22 | reverse complement strand
CGGCAGCGGCGGCGGCGGCGGCGGCGGCGGCGGCGGCGGCGGCGGCGGCGGCGGCCTTGCGTCCTCGCGCGGTCCCGGTCGACTCGGTCGGAGGCCTAGCCTAGCCTAGCGAGCGCGCGGCGCGGCGCGGCGGCGGCAGGGTCCAGGTCGCGAAGGGGAAGGGAACGGGCGGCGAGTGAGCGCCTTGCCTTGCACAGCACAGCGCGTCGCAAAGGCGGAACGGCGGAACCATGGCGGCGGCCACTGCGCTGGTGACGGTGGCGTCGGTGAGCGCGGTGAGCGTGTCGCTGGCGTACCAGCTGACGCGCGTGATGCTGTACAAGGTGGTGGAGGCCGCGGCCAACACGGCAATCGCGCTTCTGGCCAAGAACAGCGAGAGCGTGGGGCACGTGCAGTTCATTCTCATGGAGCTGGACGTGGAGGCCAAGTTCAAGACGGTACGATCGCTCCTAGAGGCCGTGGAGAGTGATGACGTGGAGCTGGCTGGGAGCACGAGCAAGGACTTCATTGAGGTCTGCGTGAACAACGTACGCGACATTATGGAGACCATCGGCATCACCTTGACGCGCATCCAGAACAACATGGACAAGCACGCGCGCATGTGGTTCAACGCCTGGCGCACGCTGGACGTGGTGGACGACCTGGAGCTGCTCAAGGCGCAGTGCCGCATGTTCGACAAGCGCCTCGAGACTCTCATTCAGTGCCTCTCGGTGCCGGGCAAGACGGCGCACGACGAGCGCGCTGCGCACACGCAGCACAGCCTGCTCAACCAGCTTATCTTTGGCGACTCGGATCGCGACGACGCTGATGAGCTGCGCGCTGCCGAGGAGATGGAGCGCGCTCGCGCGCACATGCTCGCGCTTCAAGCGCACTCGGACGCGGAGATGGACGCGGTCGTCGGCCCGTCCGCCGGCATCAAGGCGTCGCGCTCCGCCACGGGCGCGGCGCCTAAGACTACGGTCCTTTTTGAGGACCCGGTCTTCTTGTAAGTACAGGATCGACCCATCGACCGAGCAAAGCGAGGGGCGACCACCAGAGCGCGACGAGGACGAATCCACGGTGACGAATCCACGACGACAAATCCACGACGACGAAATCACGACGACAACGATGACGACAACGATGACGACAACGATGACGACAACGATGACGACGGACCTTGAAGGCTTCGGCTCGCTAACTAGCTAGCACGGGCGCATCTGCCCGCAACAATGTATACATGACTTTGAAAATTTCTTGCGTACGTTGGCCTTGGTGAGCTCACCCGCCCACCTTGGCTTGAGACTACCATTTATCTTGGCTATCTCTCGCCTCTTTATTGGCTCACAGGAATGAGCTTCATGTTGCCTCACGAGAATGAGCTCACTCGCCCACGACGCTTCCACTTCCGCTCGACCATGTGACCGCCGCTGACACCCGCTGTACTTCGCTCGCTCATGAGCCGGACTCCGCGAGCCACTCTTGAACAGACTTTTAGGCAAGGCAAGAGACAAGACAGGAAGGGTCCGCCCAAGGCGCTCTGGGCAAGTCGACCAGCCAGGCAGAGAAAATGAATGCAAAGACGTGACAAGATCATAGGGAAACTTAGTACACGCGCTTCTGGGGGGGGAAGGGCTCGAGGTCCTCGCCGGGGAGCATGTGCTGGTGGGTGGGGCGGTAAGAGACGTCGACCTTGCGCGTGTTCTCGTCAAAGTAGGTGATGGTGTGCTTCATCCACTCCTTGTCGTCGCGGTCCGGGAAGTCCTCGTGGGCATGGGCGCCGCGAGACTCCTTGCGGGCCTCGGCGGCGTGCATGGTGCAGGCGGCGCTGGCGAGGAGGTTCTGGAGCTCGAGGGTCTCGATGAGGTCCGAGTTCCAGATGAGGGAGCGGTCGGAGACCTTGACATCCTTGAACTCCTCGACAACCTCGTCGACCTTGGTGACGCCCTCCTTGAGGAGCTCGCTGGTGCGGAAGACGGCGGCGTGAGCCTGCATGGTCTTCTGGAGCTTGAGGCGGAGGTCGGCGGTGGGCGTGGGGCCGTTGGCGTTGCGAATCTTGTCAAGGTTGGCGATGGAGGCCTCGCCGGCGCCAGCCGGGAGATCGACCTTGGCGCCAGGCTTGAGCTCGGAGGCGATGTGGTTGGCGCAGGCGCGGCCAAAGACGACAATGTCAAGGAGCGAGTTGGCGCCGAGGCGGTTGGCGCCGTGCACCGAGGCGCAGGCGGCCTCGCCGGCGGCGTAGAGGCCCGGGACGACGCGGTCCGGGTCGTCCTTGGTCGGGTTGACGACCTGGCCGGTGTGGAGCGTGGGGATGCCGCCCATGTTGTAGTGGACGGTGGGGAGCACCGGGATGGGCTCCTTGGTGACGTCGACGCCGGCGAAGATCTTGGCGGTCTCCGAGATGCCGGGCAGGCGCTCGGCGAGAAGATCGGCCGGGAGGTGGTCGAGGTGCAGGTAGACGTGGTCCTTCTCGGGGCCGACGCCGCGGCCCTCGCGGATCTCCATGGTCATGGCGCGCGAGACGACGTCGCGCGAAGCCAGGTCCTTGGCGCTGGGCGCGTAGCGCTCCATGAAGCGCTCGCCCTCGCTGTTGCGCAGGATGCCGCCCTCGCCGCGGCAGCCCTCGGTGATGAGGCAGCCGGCGCCGTAAATACCGGTCGGGTGGAACTGGACAAACTCGGGGTCCTCGAGCGGGATGCCGGCGCGGAGGGCCATGGCGCCGCCATCACCCGTGCAGGTGTGCGCCGAGGTGGCAGAGAAGTAGGCGCGGCCGTAGCCGCCCGTGGCCAGGACGGTGGCCTGCGCCGCGAAGCGGTGCAGGGTGCCGTCCTCCTGGTTCATGGCGATGATGCCCTTGCAGTTGCCCTGCGAGTCCATGATGAGGTCGAGCGCAAAGTACTCGACGAAGAAGCTCGTGTCGAAGGCGAGCGAGCGGCCGTAGAGCGTGTGGAGGAGCGAGTGGCCGGTGCGGTCCGCGGCGCACGCGCAGCGGTAGGCCTGGCCGCCCTTGCCGAACTCCAGCGACTGGCCACCGAAGGCGCGCTGGTAGATCTTGCCCTCCTCCGTCCGCGAGAACGGCAGGCCAAAGGACTCGAGCTCGAGCACGGCCTTGGGCGCCTCGCGCGCCATGTAGGCGATGGCGTCCTGGTCGCCCAGCCAGTCGGCGCCCTTGACGGTGTCGTACGCGTGCCAGCGCCAGTCATCCTTGGTGATGTTGCCGAGGGCCGCGTTGATGCCGCCCTGCGCCGCCACGGTGTGGCTGCGCGTCGGGAAGAGCTTGGTCACGCAGGCCGTCTTGAACCCGGCCTCGGCCGCGCCCATGGCGGCGCGCAGGCCGGCGCCGCCGGCGCCCACCACCACCACGTCGAACTCGTGGTCCACCACCGTGTACTCGCCGGTGCCCGTGCTCATGGCGCGCGCCGCCGCGCCGCGCGCCGCGCTCGAGCGCGCGGCCGCCCGCGAAGCCGCCGCATGGAGCATCATCTTCGCCAGCTACTTTTGCCCGCGCACGCCGGGGGTCGGATGCTCGGAGGCCGCTGCGCTGCCGTACGCCCGCGCACCGCTCGCCGCGCGCGCCGCTCTCCCGCCCGCCGCCGCCGCGCCGCGCCTCGAGCGCTCCTGGATGGATTTGAATGCGCTCTCCTGCTCGTCCCGGCCGCAGTTGCAGCGCGGCGCTGCAGCGGGCGAGACTCCTGCCGCACCCCCCGCGAACCCTCGACTACCCGCTCCGCCTCGGCGCGTGCCTAGTCTCCCTCGGGGCGCGCTCCGACTCTCCGCGCCGAGCCGCGCCGAGAGTCCGACCGTGTCGTGCGGATACCGCCCCTTGCCCGCAACTGGGGCCGCCGCCGCTGCAACAGCGCTATCGCCGCGCGCAAGTCGCCCTGCTGGCGTGCCGACCTAGCTGGCTGGCAGGCGAGTCGCGCCTCGCAGACTCGCAGACGCTGAGACAGTGAGACGCAACCTGGCTTCAAGTTGCGCTCTCTCTGTTTTTGGGAAGGGAAAGGGGCTTGGCAAGCCCGGCAAGCAGGGAGGGGACAGAGGGGCTGGCGAGGACAAAGCCCAGGCTCGGCGAGCAGAGCAATGCGATGCGCGATGCGTTGCGATGCGATGCGATGTGCTGCGATGCACCCGTGAGAGAGGAGAGGCGATGAACCTCCGCGACGCTGTGGTCGCCGGCAGCCAGCGCGAATCGTCAGTGGCAGCACGAAGCGCAGCTGCTTGCCGTGCTTGCCGCTGACTGACTGATACTGCCGCTCAGGCTGGCACTGCAGGGCGGGGCTGGAGCTGTGCGGCTCTGATTCTGAGAACGGCTTCCAGAGGCGGCGAATTGAGGCCGAAGCCGGTGACGGGATCAGCCTCTCCGAGCGAAGAAATGAAGGATCCTCTGGCTGTCGTGTGCATAGGCGGCCCAGTCTCAGACATGCCAAACAAAGCAAGCCAAAGAAAGAAAAAATAAAGTTCTTTCTTACTGTTAATTAACGCCAAGCAGGCTGCCAGCAGGCTGCCAGCAGGCTTCATCTCAACACCTGCATCAGGAGTTTTCTTGATGTCGGCCATTCTGTGTGCCATCCGTCCAGCCTAGCTCTAGGCTCAAGTTGGTCCGAGTCGACAGCTTCTGTCTGTCTTAGCGGCCGTGCGGCTGGGAGAACGCCTCGTAGGCGCAGTCTGGAAAGTCGAGCGAAGAGTGCAGCTTGAAGGGAGAAATGGCGACAATACCGTGCGGGTTGATGCTCGGGTGACTGCGACGATAGTGGTTCGCACAGGCGTCGAGGCGGACGGTTTCCGCGACGCCATCCATCTGGTACACTTGGCGCGTAAAGGCCCAGAGGTTCGGACAGGAGGTCTGGATGTGGCGAATGCACTTGAAGTGCTCGGCGTAGACCTCGTCGAAGCGGATGCAAGTGACGAAGAGGCGAAGGTCAGCCTCCGTGAAGCGGTCGCCGGCCATGAAGCGCTGGCGCCCCAAAATCTCCTCGGCGCGGTCCAGCGCCTCCCAGACCTCGGCCACCGCCTCGTCGTAGGCGCCCTGCTTGACCGCAAAGCCCGCGCGGTACACGCCATTGTTGAACTGCGGGTAAACCCACTCGTTCACCTCGTCGATGGCCTCGCGCATGTCCTCCGGGTACAGGTCGAGGTCCGCGTGCTCGGAGCTGCTCTTGTCGCGCAGCTCGGTGAACTCGCTGTTGAGCATGCGAAGCAGCTCCGAGCTCTCGTTGTTCACGATGCGGCCCTGCTTCTTGTCGAAGAGCAAAGGCACCGTGTACCGCGTCTCGATGCCCGGGCTGTCGTGCTCGTAAATGTCGCGCACGGTCGCGGCGCCCAAGATCGGGTCCGGACGCTCCTTGCTAAAGACCCACCCGCGGTGCTCGTCGTTCTCATCCTTGGGCCGCGTGCGCTCGAAGACGTCCTCCACGGGCACCACCTCGAAGACATGCCGCAGACCCAGCAGGTTCACGGCCGCGTACACGCGACTCGCCCACGGGCACGCGTACGAGATGTACAGCACGTACCTATCCGCCTCCACGGGGAAGTCCGAACTCCCGTCTGCCTTGACCCAGTCACGGAACACGCTCTTCTCGCGCTTGAAGTCGCCCTTGTCGCCCGTCTTGACGAACCAGCCCTCCTTCTTCTTTTCCGACTTGTCCGCCGGCGCCGATGCCAGCGTGCCCTCGCTCTTGCTGTCCTTGCCGCCCATCGTGCCCGTGCTCTCGTTGCCGTTCTGCGCGCGCGCACGCCGCGCCGGTGCCGGCCTGCGCTACGCAGGCCTCGGCTTCAGACCTGCGCAATGCCGAGCGGGAGCTTCGAGCCCAGCCGAGGCTGCGATGCGCTACTCGGCCCAGCTCGTCAGCCAGCAAGCAGTGAGCACGGCACTGGCAACAAACAACGCTGCGGGTCCGGGCAATCGCATTGCCTGCGAGTGGTGGTGGACAAAAGAGAGTAGCGCGGCGCTGCGGCGCTGCGGCGCGCGACGCGACGCGACGTGACGCGAAGAGACGCGACGCGACGCGACGCGAAGAGACGCGAAGAGACCGACGTCACCTTGAACTTGAAGCGAGGAAATTGGAGCCTGAAAGCCATGTTGATGACATTGGCAGGCTTCAGCGTTTCAAGCCAGCGACCATGGCGAGTCTTTCGTGTCATGTACGTGCAAACCCATGAAGTTCATGAACAACTTGTAGGATGCAAACTCAGCAGAAGAAACACAAACCAGAAACTTGCAACTTGCAGTAAGTCGCGAGGACATTCAGCGCAGCTCGCAACAAGAATGATCGTCTCGTCTCGGCACGTAGTCCGAGTCGAGGCGGCCGTGCGGCGCAGCCACGCCACGCCACGCCGCTGGCCAGCGCTGCAAAAATGGTCCGATTTTCGGGCAAAAAAATTAAAAATTATACAGTGAGGGGGACTCGAACCCCCGAGCTTGCGCACTACGGCCTTAACGTAGCACCTTAACCACTCGGTCATCACTGCGAACAGCTCATTTCGGCTGTTGATAGGTCAGTTGACCTTGAGATATATAATGACTGCTTGCGTTGTGACGGGCAGGATGCGTCATTACGATGGCATCGCGCTCGGCGGAGACTGTACGGGGCGGCCCGAGCGGCGCTGAGCCGCTCTCGAGACTTGCAGTGCAGGCGCGTGGCGGCAAATCAACATCAGCAAGGCGGTACCGATCTCGATGGTTTGCTTCGAGCATGGCGAGGCGGGAAGCTTCGGCGAGTGCTGCTCGGCGCTGGGCGTGGTGCCGAAGCCGTGGTGGTGGTACGTGGCACTCAGCGTCCCAATAGAGCTGGCGCTCGTGTATCTGGGCGAGCAGGAGAACGGTAGCGTTGGCGAGCGCAAGACGGCGCGAGAAAACGCGGTCTTCACCGTCATCACCCTCGTGGCGCTCGTGCCAGTAGTGGCGCGCCTCGCCACACAGCCGGATGGCGACTCGCAGCCGCCCGTGTGCGAGGGCGCGTGGACGTGCTACCAGGCCTTCGTCTTCGCGTTTGCGAATTCCACTGCGCTGGTGACCTGCCTTGCGCTCTGGGCGCGTCTCAAGTTCAAGCGCCACTTCCCGGCGCTCTGGGGCGTCGCCCGTGCGTGGATGCGATGCGGGGCCGGCGTCCAGGTGCTTCCTGTCCAGGACCGCGTCAATCGGGCGGAGGAGGCGTTGTATGGCTCGCTCGCGACGAAGGAGCAGGCGGACGAGATGGAGCTCACGCGCAAAGAAGGCACGGCCATGGCCCTGGAGCACTGGTTTGCCATGCTCGTGCTTGCTGGCAGCGGCGGTCTCTCGCATGTGGTGCCAGGACTGGCGGTCTACGGGTTTGTGTTCGCGCCCGCGCTGCTCGTGCTGCTCGTGTGTCATGCGCTGCGCGTGGGGCGGGGCATCTTCGAGCGCGGCACGGTTCGAGGGCTGGTGCTCAGCTTGCCCGTGGCGACGGTCATCGTTGCTGCACATCTGGTCGTCACGACGGCCACCATCATCGCGGCGGTGAGCATCGTAGCCTTCGCTCTCCTCTCCATGCTGGTGGTCCCCAGGCGCTGGCGGTATCGTCTACCCGATGCAATTGAGTATGCGCTCGCGGACAGAGCTGCGGTTCTCATGTACAGACCTAACCCGGACGATCGGTACGTGGCCTCTCAGGTTTCACACTGGCTCGAAGCCTGGACGAATGACAATCTCATCGGGAGACTGAAGGAGGACTTCATGCCAGCGGTCGAGGAGATCGTCGAGACCGAGTGCAACGCTTTGTTGGCGGAGCCAGAAGCCGCCTTTGTATCGCCAAAGGAGCGGGAGGAGCTTCTTCGCGTCACCAAGAATGTGCTTTGGAAGATGAATCGGCTCAGGAACCAACTAGGAGTGGTTGTCATGAACGAAGTCGATTCCGTTTGCAGTAAGATCTGGGATGCTGCCGGGGCATTTGATGGCTTCGATGAGATGTACCCAACGGATGGCCTCTCGTTGCTGCTCGCAGTGCTCTCGGACCGACGATACGAGGCGCTGCGGACGTCGCTGAGGTCATGCAAAGCAGCCATGACGTACCGTGAGACCAGGAGAAGGCTCATAGACCTCGACGACTGCAGAAGGCGCTTGATGGAGCAACGGGATACCCTGTGGACCTTGCACCGAGGGCCAGTGGACGAGATGTACAAGCTGCAGGCCGAATGGGATGAGGCGCGCCGTCTCCGCCGAGCGCGCCTTTTAGGGTCGCAGGAGTTGGACACCGGGGAAACTAGTCCCGGGCTGGCCCTGGTTATCAGGCTCGACGCGCATCTGAGTGATATGGCTCGGTCAGCGGCTGAGTACAGGCCCGCCCCCCGCCTTGTATTTGGTTCGGGCGGCGGTGACATCATTGACTACGGTCGATATATCAATCTCCTCCCTTCCGAGTCCGCCACCGGTCAAACGCCTGAGGTGGCGGCGGCGCGCCTCCTCGCGCAGCTCAAGCGTCTGGTCCTCTTCGACGCGCTTGGTTTCCCTGTGGTCTTTGGCACCGCCTTCATGCTCCTATCCTTCAGCATGGCAGCCAACTTCAGCCTGCTCCTCTTCTCCGGGGCGCCGTACCTTCACGTGCCTCTCCTTGAGCTGCGTGCCCGTGATTCCTCCCGCCTCGCCGCATGCTACGTCGCCTCCGTCTCGACGCTCGACATCCACGCTCTGGACCTCGGTTGGCTTGGCCTCCTGGACCTTGCCATCGTCGCTGCTGGCTTCTTCACCTCCGGGCTCTTCGTCGTGCGTCTCGGGTTCTTGGCACTACACGGTGGCCGCCGACTTCAGCTTGACCTCGTTTGAAAGGCAAGTCCGCGAAGTAGAACGTGGCTCGGTCACGGTGCCGCCAGGGCGCGTGGCGTCGTGAGCGCGTGGCGTCATGAGCGCGTGATGACGGGCCACGCGGGAGCCTCAGTTGAAGCAAACGTCAGGGTTGTGCTGCGCATCACCAGAATAACTACATGCTAAGGTCAAGAAGCACGTGCGTCGCGCCAAATGCACATGCAGCTCGTGCCCGCGAGTCCAGACACAGCGAAGAACGAGAGTGAGTGCGAGTGTAAGCGCGGGACTACGGTTCGAGTCACGGTGCAGGGGCTTTGATGCGGTCTGATTTGCCTTCACGACGAGGTGAAGAAGTCTCAGCCCAACGGCAACCACGGCCTATAGCGGACCGCCGGTCTCGCTGAGCATGCCACGTCAAGATCCGTGAAGCAACTCCAGGATTCGCACGAGAAGCAGCTCAGGTGCCCGGGATCAGGGTGCTCTTCGCCACGCTAGGTGAATCGGTCGTCTTCGGCTGGACATTCCCGCTCATTGTTTTTTATTTTTATTTTTTTCAAAAAAGCACGACAGCCATCAGCACTTTACGCGAGTCTGGAAATCAGGCGGCTCGTGGTTTTGGCGCGCAACCCAGAGCGCCTCATGGACTGTGATTCGTTCTCCTACACGGGATTCGGGCTCGATGTAAGGGCGCTCAGGGCCTTAGGGTGTGAGCTGGATCGATGTAGGCGCCCTTCGACCTGGCGCTCGCGACCTTGGGTTTTGAGCTCGATTTAAGCACCCCTTCGACCTGGCGCTCGCGGCCTTTGGTCGGCTTTGGATGCCCATCTTTGTCGCCGTTTTGCCTCTGTATCCAGTCAGAGACTCTGACGCAGGTGTTCAAGTTAGTTTGGCAAAAGAAGAAGACTTTCACAACGTTGATGACTCGGACTCTCATCGCTGTAATAAGATACCGCACGGGCCAACACTTCTTTCGAGTCAGAACTCCTCTTTGATATGAGCTGCGAACAGCACGAGCACCGTACCTTCCCTGCCCGTGTCATCGCCAAGGCAGGCAACCCTATGCTGGGCAATTTGCTAAGTGGCCACGGTCAGCTCGAGGGCACATCGCGCTTGAGCAATGCGAACAGCACGAGCACCGCACCTTACCTTCCCTGCCAGTGTCATCGCCACGGCAGGCAACCCTATGCTGGGCAATTTGCCCAGTGGCCACGGTCAGCTCGAGGGCACGTCGTGCTTGAGCAAGCAGACGAGTTGTTAGCTTTTTTACTGCCAGTGGTGGACGCAAGTTGACCAGCACACACAGCAGCCAGCCCGGGGCCCGGGGCCCTCGGACAGGCTCGCAGCACTGCAGTGGCACTGGCACTTTGCGTAGCGCAAGCTGCGCGCGCCGCGTGCCACTCACGAATCAGCGCGCGCGAGAGAGAGACTCGGCGCGAGAGCGACCAAGCGTGCCAGGCGAGCTGAGCGCGCGAGTGTCAGGCCCGTGGCAAAGCAGCAAGACCACCACGGCCACGATCACGTTCACAGGGCCACAGCCACGGCGACGACGACGAGGCGGCGACAGCCTGAGCGAGGGACATGACCACCGAGGCGTGGTGCTTCGAGTACACGGGCGGCTTCGGCGAGTGCTGCTCGGCGCTGGGCGTGGTGCCGAAGCCGTGGTGGTGGTACGTGGCACTCAGCGTCCCAATAGAGCTGGCGCTCGTGTATCTGGGCGAGCAGGAGAACGGTAGCGTTGGCGAGCGCAAGACGGCGCGAGAAAACGCGGTCTTCACCGTCATCACCCTCGTGGCGCTCGTGCCAGTAGTGGCGCGCCTCGCCGCACAGCCGGAGGGCGACTCGCAGCCGCCCGTGTGCGAGGGCGCGTGGACGTGCTACCAGGCCTTCGTGTTCGCGTTTGCGAATTCCACCGCGCTGGTGACCTGCCTTGCGCTCTGGGCGCGTCTCAAGTTCAAGCGCCACTTCCCGGCGCTCTGGGGCTTCGCCCGTGCGTGGATGCGGTGCGGGGCCGGCGTCCAAGTGCTTCCTGTCCAGGACCGCGTCAATCGGGCGGAGGAGGCGTTGTATGGCTCGCTCGCGACGAAGGAGCAGGCGGACGAGATGGAGCTCAAGCGCAAAGAAGGCACGGCCATGGCCCTGGAGCACTGGTTTGCCATGCTCGTGCTTGCTGGCAGCGGCGGTCTCTCGCATGTGGTGCCAGGACTGGCGGTCTACGGGTTTGTGTTCGCGCCCGCGCTGCTCGTGCTGCTCGTGTGTCATGCGCTGTGCGTGGGGCGGGGCATCTTCGAGCGCGGCACGGTTCGCGGCCTGGTGCTCAGCTTGCCCGTGGCGACGGTCATCGTTGCTGCTCATCTGGTCGTCACGACGGCCACCATCATCGCGGCGGTGAGCATCGTAGCCTTCGCTCTCCTCTCCATGCTGGTGGTCCCCAGGCGCTGGCGGTATCGTCTACCCGATGCAATTGAGTATGCGCTCGCGGACAGAGCTTGGGTGCTCCTGTGCAGACCCAACTCGAGCGACCTGAAAGTAGCCGCTCAGGTTTCAGAGAGAATCGACATCTGGGAAAGAGACAATCTTGTTGAAAGGGTGGTGGAAGCCTTCAGTGCAGCTGTCGCTGAGATCGTCGAGACCGAGTGCATCGCTTTAGAGGCGGAGACAGAGGCCGCCTTTGCATCGCCAAAGGAGCGAAAGGAGCTCGTTCGCGTCGCCAAGAACGTCATTGGGCAGATGCATTGGATCTCGAGTCACCTGGGATGGGGCCTTTTGGACATGTCCAGAACTGATTGCAACAACATCAGCTACATCTCCTCGGCGCTCCATGGTCTTGATGACACGTACCCGACGGACGGCCTCTCACTGCTCCTCGCCGTGCTCTCGGATCAACGATACGAGGCACTGCTGATGTCGCTGAGCTTTTTCAAAGACGCCAAGGCAAACCTCAAGGCTGCGACAAGTCCCCACATGCTCGACGCCTGCAGACGGCGCTTGATGGAGCAACGGGAGACGCTGTGGACCTTTCCCAAGGGGCTAGTGGACGAGATGTACAAGCGGCAGGCCGAATGGGACGAGGCGCGCCGTCTCCGCCAGGCGCTCCTTCCAGGCTTGCAGCAACCGGACACCGGGGAAACTAGTGCCGGGCTGGCCCTGGTGATCAGGCTTGACGCGCATCTGAGTGAAATGGCGCGGCCAGCGGTTGAAGTGCAGCCCACCTTCGGCTTTTCAGAAGGTTCGGGCGGCGGTGGCTTGATTGACTCCGTTCGATATATCAATCTCCTCCCTTCCGAGTCCGCCATCGGCCAAACGCGTGAGGTGGCGGCGGCGCGCCTCCTCGCGCAGCTCAAGCGTCTGGTCCTCTTCGACGCGCTTGGTTTCCCTGTGGTCTTTGGCACCGCCTTCATGCTCCTGACCTTCAGCACGGCAGCCAACTTCAGCCTGCTCCTCTTCTCCGGGGCGCCGTACCTTCACGTGCCTCTCCTTGAGCTGCGTGCCCGTGATTCCTCCCGCCTCGCCGCATGCTACGTCGCCTCCGTCTCGACGCTCGACATCCATGCTCTGGACCTCGGCTGGCTTGGCCTCCTGGACCTTGCCATCGTCGCTGCTGGCTTCTTCACCTCAGGGCTCTTCGTCGTACGTCTTGGGTTCCTGGCACTACACGGTGGCCGCCGACTTCAGCTTGACCTCGTTTGAAAGGCAAGTCCGCGGCGTCGGAGTCCTTCTTTTTGACGTTGCAAGTGGCTCGGTCACGGTGTCGCCAGGGCGCGTGGCGTCATGAGCGCGTGATGACGGGCGGCGTGGGAGCCTCAGTTGAAGCGATTGTCAGGATCGTGCCGCGCATCACCAGAATAACTACAGGCCTAGAAGCACTTGCGTCGCGCCTAATGCACGTGCCGCTCGTGACCGCGAGTCCACACACAGCGAACAATGAGAGTGACTGCGAGTGTAAGCGTGGGACTAGGCCTACGGTACGAGTCACGGGGTTTGATGCGGTCTAGTTTGTGCCTTCACGACGAGGTGAAGAAGTCTCAGCTCAACGGCGACCACGGCCTAGCGGTCTCGCTGAGCATGCCATGTCAAGATCCGTGAAGCAACTCCAGGATTCTCATGAGAAGTAACTCGGGTGCCCGGGACCAGGGTGCTCTTCGGCACGCTAGGTGGATCGGTCGTCTTCGGCTGGACATTCCCGCTCATTGGTTTTGTTCAAAAAGCCCGGCCGCCACAAGCACTTCACGCGAGTCTGAAAATCCCGCGACTCGTGTTTCTGGGGCGCAATCCAGAGCGCCTCATGGACTGCGGTTCGTTCTCCTACACGGGATTTGGGCTCGATGTGAGGGCGCTCATGGCCTTAGGGTGTGAGCTCGATGTAGGCGCCGCCCTTCGACCTGGCGCTCGGGACCTTTGCTTGGCTTTTGGATGTCCATCTTTGTTGCCGTTTTGCCTCTGTATCCAGCCAGAGACCCTGACGCCAGTGGTGTCCGCGAAGCTGAGGTGTGAAGTTTGTTTGGCGAAAGACTTTCAGAACGCTGACTGGGACTCTCATCGGTCGCTGTAAGGCTGAGACATGAATGCATGTACGGCACGGGCCAGCGCTGGCACTCCTTCGAGTCAGAACTAGCTCTCGATCAGTCCAAGCACCGTACCTTCCCTGCCAGTGTCAGGCGAAGAACCCTATGCCAGTGGCGGTGGTGGATCAAGTTGTGCTCCAAGGCACACCGTGCTTGAGCAAGCAGACGTTACTGGTAGCCTGAGCAGGGACCTTTTGGGGGTGCTTTTCCAAGTTGTTCAAAGTGGAACTGGTGGACGCGCAACTTGAGCCAGCCTGAGCACACACAGCAGCCAGCCCGGCACGGGCCCTCGCACGGCCCAGGCACTGGCACTTTGCGTAGCGCAAGCTGCGCGTGCCACTCAGACGGCACGAGTAATGCTTTGGAGAGCGAGCGACCCGGCGCGCGCGAGAGAGAGACTCGGCGCGAGAGCGACCAGGCGTGCCAGTCTGACTCGGACCAGAGGCGAGCGCGCGAGTGTCAGGCCCGCGGCAAAGCAGCAAGACCGCCACGGCCACGATCACGTTCACAGGGCCACGGCCACGGCCACGACGAGGTAGCGACAGCCCGAGCGAGGGACATGACCACCGAGGCGTGGTGCTTCGAGTACACGGGCGGCTTCGGCGAGTGCTGCGACGCCATCGGCGTGGTGCCCAAGCCGTGGTGGTGGTACGCGGCGCTCACGGTACCCGTGGAGCTGGCGCTGGTCTTCTTGCGCGAGCAAGAGGGGGGCAGCATCGGCGAGCGAAAGACGGCACGCGAGAATGTGGCCTTTACCATCCTTACACTCGTCGCGCTCACGCCCGTCGTGGCGCGCCTGGCCGTGCAGCCCGAGGATGAGCCGCCCGTGTGCGAGGGCGCCTGGTCGTGCTATCAGGCCTTCGTGTACGCCTTCGCGAACTCGACGGCACTCCTGACCTGCCTCACGCTGTGGGTGCGGCTCAAGTTCAAGCGCTTCTTCCCGACGCTCATGGCGCTCTCGCGCGCTTGGTTCAATAACCGTCTGCTGCGGCTCAACGACAGCATGGACGGGGTGACGTCGAGCGCGGAGCGGGCCCTCTTCGGCCACTTCGGAGACGACCGTCAAGAGATGGAAGACAAGAGCACAGAGGGCACGAAGATGGCGACGGAGCACTACTTCTCACTGCTGGTATTGGTGCTAGGCGGCGGACTTACGCACGTGGTGCCGGGCCTGGCTGCCTTTTCATTTGTTTTCGTGCCGCTGCTGCTCATGCTTGTGGTCTCTCATGCGCTTCGCGTCGGCGACTACTTTCACGAGCGGACCTTGCGATGGCTGGTTCTCAACATCCCATTGGCCGTGCTCATCACCGTGGTGCACGCGGCTGTAACTGTGCTGAACGGCGTCCTCCTTGTGAGCGCGGCTGTTCTGATCGCGAGTTTCTATGTGGCCACCCTCCCCGTGCACTGGCTGCTTCGGCTGCCGACAGTTGTGGCATACGCCCGGTCAGGCGTCCGGTTACGCCACAAGCTGGGCGCGAATGGCAAGTCGCTGCGCGTCCTGGCGATCAGGACGAAGGAGTACAGCGAGGCGTTCAACGCCGAGGCATTTCTGGTCAAATTCACGGCGGCCGTCGACCAAGTCATCGACGAGGAGATCGCAGCCATCCGCGCTGAGCCGAACGAGAACTTTCCGTCTGCGCAGGCCCGCGACGACCTGGTGGCCGCACGCGAGGCAACCCGCGCCGAGACCGTGGACAAGGGCAGGCAGCTCACGCACCGGTTGTTCTCAAGTATTGACCTGAGCCGGCTGCCGGAGAGCACAAGCGACAACCTGTACCCGACGTCCTGGCGCGACCTCTTGCGGGCGCTCTTTGTGCCGGGTCACATGGCGGATGTGCGGCGGTCACTGCGCACTATCCGCGAGGAGCTGAATGAGGTCGGGGACGTGATGAGTCTTGACGAGCTCGCGGCATTGCGGGCCGACCTGGAAGAGCGCTACAGCATGTTGCGTGCCCTACCGCAGCCGTACATGGACCTCATCGAGGACCTGAGCTGGCCCACCCGGACGGCGTGGCACAATGAGCGCCAGGCGCGCGTTGAGGAGGCAGCAAAGAGGGTGGTCGAGGAGGAGGAGGAGGAGGAGGAGGAGGAGGAGGAGGAGGAGGAGGAGCTTGAACTTAGAGCGGGTTTGTTCGGGATGATGCAGTCGTCGAAAAGGGGCGGTGCGCCGCGCCAGAGGGAGGCGAGAGCCCCGCGCGCTCAGGCCGTCGCGGACCGCCCGCCGCCGGGGGTTGACCCAGTTTCGCGCCTTCACATGGGGTTGTCAGCAGAGATGGATAGTGCCTTACGGATGAACCTGTCCGCGTCTGGCTTCTTCGATGGAGATTCCGGCGCCACGGGGGGGCGGCCGTTCTTCAGAAGTGCCCTCACGGACAGATCGCAGAAGAGGTCGCAGAGCGGCCTGGAGGAGCTGGACGAGCGCGCGGAGCATGCTGCGTCCAAGGCCGTGGAGCGACTCAAGGATCTGCTCAAGCAGCTCAAGCGCCTGGTGCTCTTCGACGCGTTCGGCGATCTGGTCGTCTTCGGCACGGCTTTCTCGCTCATTGCCTTCAGCACGGCCGCCAACTACAGTCTGCTGCTGTATACAGGCGCGCCTTTCATTGAGATTCCGTGGATCGAATTCCAGGCGCGCGACTCGGCGCGACTCATGGACTGCTACTCGTTCTCCTTTACGGGCTTTGAGCTCGACGTGAGCGCCCTCAGCCTGATCGACTTGGCGCTCACGGCCCTCGGCCTCCTCATGTCGGCCGTCTTTGGCCTTCGCTTCGTCGCCATCCTGATCCTGCAGCCGGCGGCTCTGACACAGGTGCGCGACTTGGCGTCCGCAGCGGTGTAAAGTCGTCGCTCCGAGATCATACAAGATGCGTGGCTGATCGTGCTGCATGTAACGTTCCAGTAACGCGCATGTACATGCCATGCACCGTGACGCCGGCAGTTCGATGCCGCCGCCCTGGCCCCCGCCGGGCCCGCCCTCCGCCGGCCAGCGCCGGCCAGCGCGGCCAGCGCCGGGTTGTGGTAGTACCGTAGCGCACACCTTGCATACAATGCATAAGGCCTTACAGTTGTTGATAAGTTAGGCTCCCAGATGGTCTCTGGTTGCGCAGGGGCTTGTTTCACTGTCAGGCCATCATGATGGATGTAAGTTTATCCACTTGCGCGGCAGCACACTCGCTCGAGGTACGCATCATAACGCATGTCATGCCACAAGCCGCGCGTGCAGGCCCAGGCAGGCAGGCACTGGCAGGCAGGCAGGCACCCGCAGCGAGGGAGCGAAGGAGCGAGCGAGAGCGCGCGTGCGCGCCGCAAAGGCCCGGCGGGCGGCAAAACGGCAAGCAGCGAGGCGAGCGGAGCCGGAAGCGGCGACGACTGCGAGCCGCCGCGAGGCGGCGACGGCCGCGACGGCCGCGACGGCCGCGCACAAGGATGACCGAGGCTTGGTGCTTCGAGTATGCAGGCGGCTTCGGCGAGTGCTGCGACGCCATCGGCGTGGTGCCCAAGCCGTGGTGGTGGTACGCGGCGCTCACGGTACCCGTGGAGCTGGCGCTGGTCTTTATGCGCGAACAGGAAGGCGGCAGCATCGGCGAGCGCAAGACGGCGCGCGAGAATGTGGCCTTCACCCTCATCACCCTGGTCGCGCTTACGCCCGTCGTGGCGCGCCTGGCCGTGCAGCCCGAGGACGAGCCGCCCGTGTGCGAGGGCGCCTGGTCGTGCTATCAGGCCTTCGTGTACGCCTTCTCCAACTCGACGGCTCTCCTGACCTGCCTCACGCTGTGGTTGCGGCTCAAGTTCAAGCGCTTCTTCCCGACGCTCATGGCGCTCTCGCGCGCCTGGTTCAAGAACCGCCTGCTGCGGCTCAGCGACAGCATGGACGGGGTGACGTCGAGCGCGGAGCGGGCCCTCTTCGGGCACTTCAAGGACCGGCGCCGGGAGATGGAAAACAAGAGCACAGAGGGCACGAAGATGGCAACTGAGCACTACTTCTCGCTGATTGTGCTTGTCCTGGGTGGCGGCATCACGCACGTGGTGCCCGGGCTCGCTGCCTTTTGCTTCGTGTTCGTGCCGCTGCTGGTCGTGCTTGTGGTCTCACACGCACTCCGCGTCGGCGACTACTTTCGTGAGCGAACCTTGCGGTGGCTCATTCTCAACATCCCGCTGGCCGTGCTCATCACCGCGGTGCACGCGGCCGTGACCGTGCTGAACGGCGTCCTGGTCGTTGTCGCGGCTGTCGTCCTTGCGGGTCTCTATGTGGCAACCCTCCCTGTGCACTGGCTGCTTCGGCTGCCGACTGTTGTGGCCTACGTTCGCGCTCGTACGCGGCTCCGCCGCATCTTGGGCGGCGACGGCAAGTCGCTTCGTAGGCTGGTGTCCGACGTGGAGCAATATCGGGACATCTTCAATGCCGAGGCGTTCATGGATCGCTTTGGTGCGACGGTCACGGAGGTGATCGGTGCCGAGGTCGCGGCGATCCGCGCCGAGCCGGACGAGAACTTCGAGTCCGCGCAGGCTCGCGAGGACCTGGTGGCCGCCCGCAAGGCGATCGGCGCCGACATGAACGCAAGGGCCATGCGGCTCACGCGGCGGTTGTTCTCGAGCGTAGACATGCGACGACTGCCCGCGCAGACGCCCACCAATCTGTATCCGACGTCCTGGGGCGCTCTGCTCTGGGCGCTCTTTTTGCCGGGGAGCATGACGGCCATTCGGCGGTCCCTTCGAATCGTTCGCGAGGCGCTGGACGAGGCCAGGGGCACGATGACTTCGGAGGAGCTGCGGGCGCTGCGGGCCGACTTGGAGGAGCGCCTCGACATGCTGCGCGCTATGCCCCAGCCGTACCTGGACATTTCCGACGAGTTTTACGAGCTTCGCCGGACGTGGGACAAAGAGCGCGAGGCGCGTGCCGGAGAGATGCCGGAGTCCGAGGAGGAGGAGGAGGAGGAGGAGGAGGAGGAGGCAGAGAAGGAGGACTTCCTGGTGGAGGAGGCCTTGGAAGAAGAAGATGAAGACTTTGAAGACTTTGAAGAGGTGGCACCGCCAGCCCAAAAAATTACGACCAGCTTCGGCCGGGCGGAGTCAAGGGCTGCACCTCGTCCGGGGGCGTCAGCGGCTGCCCCCCCTCCTCCCGCGGGAGGCGCAGCGCCGCCTGCAGCGAAGAAGGAGGTAGTGAGGCGCAAGGGCGCCGCGCCGCGCAAGAGGGAGGGCGGCAAGGCCGCGGTCCCGGAGGAGGGGGACAGAGCCACTCTCACCCCGGCCTTCGATGAGAGTCCGCCGCCGGCCCGTGACGCCTTGGATGGTCTAGGTCGTGCGTTGCAGGCAGAAGTCGATGGCGGCCTGCGCCAGAATCTTTCCTCGGCAGGCTTCATGGATATCTCCGTAGGGGGCGACCTTCAAGACCAGATGGTCAAGCGTGAGTTGCTCCTCAGTGCTGATCTCGTGGACAGGCTCGACCAGCTCCCGCCATTGCAGGAGAGCCCCTCGCAGCAACGCCTGGTAGACCTGGAGAAGAGCGCGGAGCGCGCTGTGTCCAAGGCGGTGGAGCGGCTGAAAGATCTGCTCAAGCAGCTTAAGCGCCTTGTGCTCTTTGACGCACTGGGCGACCTGGTCGTCTTCGGCACGGCCTTCTCACTTATTGTCTTCAGCACGGCCGCCAACTACAGCCTGCTGTTGTACTCGGGTGCGCCGTACATTGAGATCCCGTGGATCGAGTTTCGGGCGCGCGACTCGGCCCGCCTCATGGACTGCTACTCGTTCTCCTTTACGGGCTTTGAGCTCGACGTGAGCGCCCTCAGCCTGATCGATCTGGCGCTCACAGCCTTTGGTCTCCTCATGTCGGCCGTCTTTGGCGTTCGTTTCGCCGCCATTCTGATTCTGCAGCCAGAAGCCCTGACACAGGTGCGCGATTTGGCGTCCGCAGCGGTGTGATTGCACGCAACCATTCGCCAGCCTCGACCTTACATGGCCTCTCCTCAGCCTGTGGCTCTCCATTGTCACGTTGTTCGCGCATCGATAGTAAATTCTGCCAGAGGTTCGTTGACGTTTGTTCGGCATGCTGGAGGATAGGCAGGCTGGGTGATCCGGATAGCAAAGCTAGCTAGCTAGCTACGTTGGAGAACCGCAAGTCGTTGACTGTGAGAGCCCACGAAGTGGAAACCGCCTGGAACGATCGTTCGAGGTGGGTACACATGGCTGGCTCGACAGTTGGCGCTCGTCGGGTGCCAGCCTGTGGCGGTTGGAGCTTGGCGCTGGGTGCCTTGTCCAAGATGACCATGGCGATTGAATTGTGAAGGTATCGACCTCGAGGTCACACTGCATGTCTTTTGTTTTTAAAAGGGTTGCCTTGTTCTGTCCTGTCCTGCGCTGGTTGGCCCCTGGTGGAGGAGGACTGGGCTGTTGCGCCGCCGTGATCGCAACGAATTAGGGCCTCTGTTCGCAGTAGACGTGTGGCTGCTGCGCCTGGCTCATGTCATGTTCGTGTTGTGGTGTCTCGGTGGGTACCTGGTGGTACAAGGTGCGGTGGAGGAGTATCATGGTGGTGCTGGTGGTGCTGCAGTGGTGGTGCTGGTGCCAGTCGCGGCGGCCGCAGACTGGTGGTGGCGGTGGTACCGGTGCGACCGAGCCTGTACTAGTACCTACTACCGTGCCCGCTCCTGGTCACCTGGTGTACCACTGCACTGGCGGTGGTATGGTACCCGGTACCTCTGGGAGTAGAACAGTGGTACCACTGCAGTACCAAACCATGGCAAACCATGCATTGACAGTGAGCGAGCGCGTGCATCGAGCGAGCGCGCGAGCCTGAGTGCGCGCCCAGAGCAGAGCAGTACGCGGCGCGGTGGCGGCCACGGCGACAACGACACGGCAGCGGCAGCCTGAGGGATATGACCACCGAGGCGTGGTGCTTCGAGTACACGGGCGGCTTCGGCGAGTGCTGCGATGCCATCGGCGTGGTGCCCAAGCCGTGGTGGTGGTACGCGGCGCTCACGGTACCTGTGGAGCTGGCGCTGGTCTTCTTGCGCGAGCAGGAGGGGGGCAGCATTGGCGAGCGCAAGACGACACGCGAGAATGTGGCCTTCACCATCCTTACACTCGTCGCGCTCACCCCCGTCGTGGCGCGTCTGGCCGTGCAGCCCGAGGACGAGCCGCCCGTGTGCGAGGGCGCCTGGTCGTGCTATCAGGCCTTCGTGTACGCCTTCTCGAACTCGACGGCGCTCCTGACCTGCCTCACGCTGTGGGTGCGGCTCAAGTTCAAGCGCTTCTTCCCGACGCTCATGGCGCTCGCGCGCGCTTGGTTCAAGAACCGCCTGCTGCGGCTCCGGCGAAGTGAAGAGAAGCTCCTGTTGGGCGCGGACCAGGCCTTCTTTGGCCGCTTCAAAGACCGACGTCAAGAGATGGAAGACGAGTGCACCGAGGGCACAGAGATGGCGCTGGAGCACTACTTTTCGCTGCTCGTGCTTGTCCTCGGCGGTGGTCTCACGCATGTGGTGCCAGGGTTGGCAGCCTTCTGCTTCGTGTTCCTGCCACTTCTGCTCATGCTCGTGGTCTCTCATGCGCTTCGCGTCGGCGACTACTTTCGTGAGCGGACCTTACGGTGGCTAATCCTCAACATCCCGCTGGCCGTGGTCATCACCGCGCTGCATGCAGCCCTGACCGTCCTGAGCGGCATTCTGGTCGTCGTCATGGCCGTCGTCCTCGCAAGCCTCTACGTGGCCACCTTTCCTCTGCACTGGCTCCTGCGTCTGCCAACCGTGGTGGCCTATGCACGCGCACTGGCACGACTCCGCCGCACATTGGGCGGTGACGGCGAGTCGCTGCGCGAGCTGCGCGAGCTGACGGCCAAGGTAGAAAGCTACAGAGGTGCCTTCGATGCCGAGGCCTTCATCATCCGCATGTCTACGACAGTTGCCACCGAGATTGCAAAGATCCGCGCCGAGCCGGACAAGAACTTTGAGTCCGCGCAGGCTCGCGACGACCTGGTAGCGGCGCGTCGTGCAGCTGGCGCAGAGATCATCGATAGGGCCACACAGCTCTCGCAACGGCTGTTCTCGACCGAAGGTACGAGCCAGCTGCCCGCGCGCGAGCCCACCAACCTGTACCCGTCGTCCTGGAGTGGCCTGCTCTGGGCGCTCTTTGTGCCGGGGAGCATGTCGGCCATGCGCCGTTCCCTGCGCATCGTCCGCGAGGCGCTGGACGAAGCCAGAAGGACTACGAGGAGTTCGGAGGAGCTGGCAGCGCTGCGAGCTGACCTGGAGGACCGCCTGAGCCTGCTGCGTGAATTGCCGCAGCCCTTTTGGGACATTCTCGAAGACTTTGCAGAGGTTCGGTCGGTATGGGACGAGGAGCGCGAGGCGCGTGCTGGGGAGGAGATGCCGGAGGAGAAGGAAGAAGAAGAAGAAGAAGAAGAAGAAGAAGAAGAAGAAGAAGAAGAAGAAGAAGGGCCACAGGTGAGCTATCTTCTCGATGAGGAGGACGAGGTAGACGATTTCGCAGCAGGCTTTGAGGAGATACCGCCGCCATCCAGGCCAGTGCCGCCGGTCTCGCGCATGCCACCGGCGTCGCCCCCCCGCACCCCCGGCGGAGGACTCTCTCGCGTACGGCGCGCCTGGAGTAGCGTTCACGCGGCTGAAGAAGAAGAAGAAGATCAAGAAGGAAGAGCAAAGGGGCCGGAGCGTCATCAGAACGGGCTTTGGCACGGACGAGCCGGAGCTGCTCCGAAGCGTTGAAGAGAAGGAGCCGGAGTATTCGGGGCCGAGGGCCTATGGCTTTGCGGTTGATGTGCCCGCGCCCAGCACCCGGTCGGTCCTGGAAGAGCGCGCACAGCGCGCCGCGTCCCGAGCCGCGGAGCGGCTCAAGGATCTTCTCAAACAGCTCAAACGCCTGGTGCTCTTCGATGCGCTGGGCGACCTGGTTGTCTTCGGCACGGCCTTCTCGCTCATCGTCTTCAGCACGGCCTCCAACTACAGCCTGCTGCTCTACTCGGGCGCGCCGTACATTGAGATTCCGTGGATCGAATTTCAGGCGCGCGACTCGGCCCGCCTCATGGACTGCTACTCGTTCTCCTTTACGGGCTTTGAGCTCGATGTGAGCGCCCTGAGCCTGATCGACCTGGCGCTCACTGCCTTTGGCCTTCTCATGTCGGCCATCTTTGGCGTTCGCTTCGCCACCATTTTGATTTTCCAGCCGGAAGCTCTGATGCAGGTGCGCGACATGGCATCCGCGGCGGTTTAACTTGAAAGAACTCGGGCTCGGATGTTTGAAAGGGAAATGGTGTTGTTGAGAACAAAGAGAAGAACATCGTGAATTGCTGTTGTTATCATGCTGGATGGACACGCTGAGGAGGCGAAGGACGCCCTTTTAGAGGCTGGCAGCAGCGAACGCCCAGTCCTTCTTTGTGAGAAGTAACGAGCAGGTCCACTTGCTTGTCCGTTGCCTTGGCTTGGCTTGGCTGGCTGCATGAATGAATGCGTGCGTATGTGCGGGGATACCTGCAAAGCTACTCGAGCGCTGTGATTTGGACATCGTCGTGCTCAATCTCAAAGAGCATCTCGCCATCGTAGTGGATCTTGCCGGCGCGCTTGGCGCGCATGAGGATACCCACAAGGGTGTCCGAAATGTCCTCGTAGACGTCAAGGAGCTCCTTAAAGGTGGTGGTGGGCCGGCCGTATTCATCCGGCACGCCAATGTCCTTGATGATTTCGAGCAAGCGGTTCATCTCGAATTCGATCCAGGCCGAGGCAGCTTCCATGCGCTCCTGCTCGCCGACAGCGCGGAGCTGCTCATCGAAGTCGTCGTCGTAGTCGTCATCCTCGTCATCCTCGTCCTCGTCATAGACGGAGTCGTAGTCATCAGCGCGCGCGCCGCGGGCGTTGCGATCGTCGTCGTCGTCCTGGGCATCCTGGTCGCCCAGCTGGAGGCCGGTCACGTACTCGATGCCGTCGACAGCGGCCTGCGTAAAGGCGGTGAAAAAGGAACGAAAGGAAGAGGTAGCCTCGGATGGGCCATCGTCGCCGGGCGCCATGGAGGCGTGCGCGGCGGCCGGACTCCGTGGCGGCTTGGAAGAATCGGCGGCGGCAGCAGCAGCAGGCTTGGCGGATGCCTTGGCGGACGACTTTGACGCGGCGCTGCGCGGGCGCAGCTTGCGCAGGAGCGAGGAGCGCTTGGGCTTGCTGGCGGCCCTGGGCTTGAGATCCTCGTCGACGGAGACGGCGGACTCGCCGGAGTGGCGCGGGCGCGCAAAGGCGAACTCCTCGAGGCCCTGGGCGTGGCGACTGCGGTTGATGAGGGCCTGAGTTTCCTCGAGTGCGCGTTCGACGGCAGCGGCCTTGGCGAGGGCGTCCAGCTGCTGGTTGGCGAGCTCCGTGGCGGCAAGCTCGGCCTCGAAGCGGCGCTCCTCGGCCTCGGCGCGCGCGGCGGCGGCCTGCTCGGCGACCTCCTCGATCTTCTCGCGCTGGCGCTCGTTGACCTTCTTGCGCGCGGTCTCCTCGAGCTTCTGCATGATGAGGCGCTCCTGGCGCGCGCGCTCCTCCTCCTCCTCGCGGGCCTTGCGGGCAATCTCCTCGGCCTGGCGCAGTTCCTCCTCGCGCGCCGTGGTCTCCTGCATCGTCTCCACATGGACCTTGGCCGCGGCTTCGCGCGCGCGCAAGCGCGCCTCCTCCGCGCGCTCCGCGAGCTGCTCGGCGCGCAAAATGGCCTCGTCCACCTGAGCGAGCTCCAGCACGATGGCGTTGGCGGCGTTGGCACGCGCAATGCGGTCACGGTTGCGGCGCGCGATGTCCTCGGCTTCGGCGCGCTCCGCGGCGGTGCGCGCCATCACCTCCTCGAGCTCCTGTAGGCGGCGGCGCGTGGCCTCGTACTCCTCCTCGAGAGTTTGCACTTCGGCCTCGTCGGCGTCGGCGGCCGTGGCGGAGCGAAGCTCCCTCTTGATCGCGTCCTTGGTTTCAAGGACTTCATCCATTTCCGACATGGCCGCGGCGTTCTCCATGTCGGCCATGAGTCGCGTGGCTTCGGCATGCGCCGCCTCCTCGCGCAGGTCCTCCTGCTGGTCGTACGACATGACATCCAGACCGAGGTGCACCTGCGCGCTGCGGCGCGCAGACTCGTGCGCGCTCAGGGCGGCATCCGCGAGGCTGCGCGTCTTCTCCTCGCGCTCCATGCTGAGCAAGAGCGACCGCGGCCGCGGCCTGGCCGATCCCGCTGACATGAGGCGCCCGCCGTGCGGCGCCGGCGGCACCATGGCTTCGGCCCCGGAGGGTGGCCGCTGCATCTGCTGCATCTTGGCAAACTCCTCCAGCTGCTGGTCGAGATCGTCTTCCGTCTCGTGCTCGTGCTCGTGCAGGTCGTCCGCTTCCCCGTCCTCGTCCACGTCCTCGTCCTCATCCTCGTCCGTGGCCCCGAGGAGCGCCGCAGCGCTGGAGATGGCGCCCGTGGCCACGGCGGCTCGCAGCGCGTCGTCGTCGTCGTCGTCACGGTCAACAACATGCGAGAAACGGGCCAGAGGGCCGGCAAAGGCGCCGTCGTCCTCCTCCTCGTCTTCCTCGGCGTCCTCCTCATCGACCTCCTCGCCGCGCGTCTTGCGCGAGACGCGCTTGGCGATATCCGTGACAGGCTGGGCCTTGCGGTACGCCTCGAGGCGCGCCTGCATGTCACGGGCGCGCATGGATGGCGTGCGCTCAGGCTCGTCGAGGCGGACAGGCGCGTCCAGCTCCGCGTCTTGGTCCTTGAGCTTTTGCAGGACGCGCTGGATGGTGTGCATCCAGTACACCTTGGCCTCGGGCGAGGACGCCGCGAGGTAAAAGGTGGTGGCAAAGTCCGAGACCATGAAGCCGTGCGGGCGCGTGTTCTTGATGCGGCGCAGGATGGAGTCCGCCACGAAGTAGTCCTTGGTGAGGTGGATGGTGCCGCGCGGCGTCTTGTCCGTCTTGGCGCTGAAATAGTCCATGCGGTCGTAGTAGAGCTTGACGTAGCGGCGCTTCCAGTTGCGTCCGGAGACCGTGGCGCGCTTGAAGAGGAAACCCTCCATGACGGCCTTGCGACCCCAGAGCGCCGACTGCTCGTCGCCCTCCACGAGGACCTCGCCGCCCTTGTGCACCACGCGCGAGCCGGGCGGCGCGGCCGCCAGCGTCCTGCGCGAGCCGCCGCCGAAGAGCGACTTGCGCCGCGGCGGCAGCTCCGGCGCGGCTCGCTGCGACCTGGACCGCGCCATCTTCTGCTGCGCCAGCTTCTTCTTGCCCTTCTTCGACAGGTTCTTCTCCAGCACATAGCGGTGCATCTGATCGTACACCTCCTGGCTGAGCGCCCCCTGCGCCACGAGCGACCTCAGCTCGCGCAGCCGCGCGTACTCGTCGAACTGCCCGTCCAGCCGCTTCCAGTTCGCCATGAAACCGTCCAGCGCCGTCGGCGCCGCCGCCGCCGCCGCCGCCGGGCCCGCGGGCGCGCCCGTCACCCGCGTCGCCCCTGCTGCCGTCGCCGTCGTCTCGCGCGTCGCCGCCGCCAGCGCCACGCCGGCGCCATCGCGCCTGGCGCTCGCCGCCGCGCCTCGCGCCGCGCCGCGCGCGCCGCCCCCGCGCTCCGCCATCGCCGCCGCGCCTCGCGCCGCCCGCCGCCCCGCCGCTCTGCCGCTCTGCCGCGCCGCGCCGCGCCGCCGCGCCGCGCCGCCTCCTCCCCCACGGCACCTCCTCCCGGCGCGCGCGGCACCGTGCAGCGCGCACGCGCGCTCTCGGCCGCCGCTCGCTCCCGCCCGTGCCCGCCGCGCCGCGCCGCGCCGCCGCGCCGCGCCGCGCCGCGCTCCGGGGCTGCCGCTGCCCGACTGCCGCGCCTGCGCCGCGCCGCGCCGCGCCGCGCCCGCCGCGCAGTGCCGCGCCGCGCGGGTTGGCGCGCGCCCGCCCGTACCGTCGCGCCCGAGGGTCGGCGTCTCTACAAAGTGGGCTTGCGCTGCTCTGCTCTGCTGGCGCACTGTCGGTAATTAACCTTTAGCAGTGGAGCTTGGCGGAAAGTTAACTCAGCTCCAAGTTCGTCTACGCCACGCGCAGGCAGGCAGGCAGGCAGGTAGGTGTTTTTTACTGACTGCTTCTAACGTAGCTAGCTGCTAGCCCACCAGTGGCAGCGGCCAGGCTGCGCTGACTGCTGGCAGAAGCAGGCGCGGAGTTAGGGATGGCCAGCTTCTTGTCGTCGTCGTGCGCTCCGCGGCTGGCTCGCCGCCGGGCTCGGAGCAGCCGTCAGGCCAGCACGACTCGGACTTGGAGCTGCGAAGCGAAGCACTGCACGGCCTGTGTACGTACGTACACATGATGTGCCACGCCACGCGCGGGAGCGGCAGCGAGACCTGTAGAGTGAGTGCGAGTACGCGCGTGCGTCCACGGGCGTGCGCCTCTGCGATGCACCTCGTCTCGCGGCGCCGCAGTGCAACCGGCCGAGTCTTGACAGCTACGTAGCTCGCTCGCTCGCTCGCTCGCTCGCTCGCTCGCTCGGGCGACGGCGCAACGCCGCGGCGCGACCATCCCCACTGGCAGCGAGCCTGATGTGGAGGACGCTCATGACGCGCACTTTTCGCGGTGGGCGCGGCGGTGGGGGGAAGAGTTTCACGAAACGCTCAATAGGCAGTTACGCGCGCGGCCTCGCTCGCCGTTCGGGGCGGTTGCGAGCTTTCTTCCCTTCAAGTTCCCTCTCACCCTGACTCACAGTATCAACGCCAGACTCCGTCGCGGGCTGGCCGGCGCGCGCTCGTTGCGCTCGAAGCGCGCCGGCGCGCGGATGGAGGCCGCGGCGCCGCCGGTCGCGCCGCGGCTGCGGCTGGAGCCGGAGCGCGTGGAAGTGCTGGTGTACAATGTGTCGCACGTGGATGTGATCCTGGGGGTGGCGCGCGGGGCCGCGGCGCCCGCCGCGACGACGCGGGACCCGGCGGAGCTGCACGCGGAGGCCCTGGCGCGCGAGCAGATGCTGGCACGCCCGCGCTTCAACAGCTTCTATCCGCTGACGCTGCAGGTGGAAGATGCGCTCCTGGCCTTGGGCGAGAGCGCCGCCGTCATCGACTGCGAGTACGAGCCGGGCGAGGCGCCGCGGGGCGGGGAGGACCGCGCTACGGCGGCCGCGGCAGCGAGCAGCAAGACCGGCCAGACCGCCACGGCACTCGCCCAGCAGGGCCAACTCCATCAGCAGCATGAGACCTTGCCCTCGACCAGCTCGACGAACTCGCTGCTAAGCCTCTCGGGCGGGCCGGTGGTGCTGCCGGTGGGCTTTGACATCAGCAACAGCGGCACGGCCGCGGAGGACTGGGGCTCGCTCTCGCTCAAGGAGAAGGAGCCGCATCAGCTGGAGCATAATAGCGAAGAGGCGGGTCGGGACGCCAACGCGCCGCTGGCGCCGGACAGCACGCCCCGGCCACAGCTGTGCTCGGTGATGCTGCCGCTGGTGTCGCAGCTGCTCTTCACGTGGCTAGGCATCGTAGAGAGCGCAGACGCAGACGCGGACGCGATGGAGGTGCACCGGGTGGTGATTCTGGTGAGCGGGTGCGGGACGCCGCGCAACCGCGCACTGCCGATCGAGTCGAACTCGACCAAGGCAGCTGCGCGCATCATCAAGCTCTTCATCAAGCGCACGTGCCCCGGCGTGGACGTGGAGTGCCTTGACTCGGGGCTGGACGTCTTCCACTACGATCAGAACGTGCGGTTCTGCAACGACGTGCTCCTGCCGGCCGTCGACCGCCTGCGGCACCCGCTGGTGACGCGCTTCGGCAACGAGTGGCAGAAGCGGCTGGGCATGACGGTGGCGCTCACAGACGGGTCGCCGGCACGGTTGGCCGCCCTGAACGCCTCGCTGCGCTACTACCGGCCGAGCTACCTGCACATGTGGCAGCTCAAGTCGTTCTGGTATGAGCTCAAGTTCCTCAGCGCCGACCTCATCTTTCAGTCCTTCGAGACGATGGAGACCAAGCCGCCCGTGCCGGTGGACGGCCTGGACCCGGACTGCCAGCTCGTCGTGAACGAGATGCAGGTCTTCAAGCAGGAGTTCCTTGAGGCCAAGCAAGCTGGGCGCCTGGAGGAGATGGCCTCCTTCTGGCTTCGCAAGACGCGCAAGGTCGTGCTTTCGGTGCTCATGGTGCGTGCTCAGGGCGACGACAAGCCCAAGTTCTACCGTGGCATGAACCTCGAGGTGTCCATGCCCACCGGCTCGCTGTGCGCGGAGCGCAACGTGATCGGCACGGCGATTGCGTCCAACCAGACGCTGCGCCGCCAAGACTTTCGCTTCATCGCCGTGCTCTCCATGACGCTCGACTCGCAGACGTCCACGGTGCTCTCCAGCACCGGAAGCCGCGCCGCAACGCCTCGCGGCGGCAGCGCCAGCGGCAGCTTCGCGGTGACCTCCTCGGCAGTGCTGCCGTCGCCCACGAGCGGCGCCGGGCCCGGCCTCCGAAGGTCCGCTTCGAGCAGGAGGCCACAGCCTCTCGACCAATCGCCGCTGCAGAGACCGACCTCGGCCCTCATGCCGCAGGCCTCGTCTGCGGCCATGCTTCCGCCCCAGCACCACGGTGCCGCGCACCAGCACCACGTCACCGACTCGCCCACCTCGCCTCGTCGTCACTACCAGCGCCCGCGCAGCCGCAGCTCCACGCTCAGCGTGCACTCGGCCGGCGGCCAAAACCCGCGCTTCGTCGGCGAGCTCAACCCAATCCAGCCCTGCGGCGCCTGCATGGAATGGCTCAAGAAGATTGCCGAGGTGAACCCAACCTTTAAGGTTGTCACCTTTCCGAACTCCGACTGCCTTGAAGCCTTCGTTCAGGAGATTGGATGAACTGCCAGAGCCTGCCCGAGAACGAGCTACGAGCCTACGACGCGCTACGACGCCTGAGAGACTCCCTGATTCTGTTGTGCACTAACCATAAGAACAAGTCTGCTGCATCAAGGCCTGCCTGCCTGCCAGAGTGAGGCTAAGGCCTTTGTTAGTTAGTAGGCCTGCATTTTGCGATCGCCTCAGGCTCAAGTTCCGCTCAACCGTGACTTCTGTCCAAGGCTTTCCTGTGCAGTGCAGTGATGAAGGACGGTGTGCACCGTGGCGTGCCGGAGTCCCAGTCCCACGCACTTCTTGCGTGCGTCACACACAGTCAAGCCAACTTGAAGTAAGCGCTGCACTCGACACGCCACGGTGCAGGCGCGAGAGCCTCCCCAGTCCTGCCAGCCTGCGCCTGGCTGGCCGGCGCTCGCCGGCCTCCTCCCGGAGTAGTCCGGGCGCTTTGGGTTGCACACGTGCACGCGCTCCTCCTCTGTACACAACGAGATCATCGAGCTCATCACCACGTGTGTGCGCCGCGTGTGGTGCTGGCGCTGCAGCCTCAGCTCTCAAGGCTTGGCTCAGCTCGCGCACGTGACTCAGGCTGAGCCCGGGCCGAGCCCGGGCCGAGCCCGGCCTCGTGGCGCCTGGCTCCTCCTTTCTGGTCAGCACGGTCCGCTGGCTTCGTCCTCCGCCTCGCCGGCCAGCTGGCCGGCCTCGCGGCGCCAAGTAGCCAGCCGAGGGACGTGCCGCGCCGCCGCTGCGCGCTTCTGTGCCGCCGCGCGCGCTCGCCCGCCATCGCTCGCACGCGCGCGCTGCGCTGCCTCCGGCACTGGCACTGCCAGCGCTGCTCCAGCTCCTCGTCGCTGCCAGGCAGCCAGGGGCCTGGCCGGCCTGCCTGGCCGGCCTCGTCGGGCTCAAGCTGGCCTGGCCTGCCTGGCCGACGACGGTTGGCCGCCTCCCGCGCGCGCGGCCCGGCTCTCCCCCGCCTCCCCACTGGCACTGACTGGCACGTCGGTGTCATGGTCGGGACTCGGCAGCATCATCGTCCGCCTCGGATCGCTCGCTCGCTCGCTCGCTCGCCGGCGTGGCAGTGGCACTGCACGCTCCGCGTTGCCCCGTCCCGGTCGTCCTAGCCAGCCTGCTGCCAGGCGGGCGGAGGCGCGGCCGCGGCGCCGGCCGGGCCTGCCAGGCCTGGCCCGGCCTGCCTGCCTCTGCCAGCTCAGCTGCAGCTCAGCTGCCAGCTCAGGATTCGATCCAGGCGGGACGCGCGGCGCCCGTCCCGGTCGGCGCAGAGCAAGTACCAGGCTGGACTCGGCTCGGACCTGGCGGGCGTACCGCACTGCACTGCTGCACTGCCCTGCGGCGCGGCGCGCGCGCGCTGCTGCGCGGCGCGGCAGCTTGAGGTGCGTGCTGCGCGCGGCGCGGCCGCCCCGGGGCGGCCAGCGACGCGCGAGGGTGCCGCGCAGCGCCCGTGCGTTGAGGAGGCGCCGACCCGGACTAGCCAGTGACAGAAAGAACAAGTCAGCGAAGCCAACTCCGACTTGTGCACGCCAGTGCAGCGCAGTGCAGCGCAGCGCAGCGCAGTGCAGTGCAGTGGTGCACGCACGAGCTCGGCGCAGCGCGCGGCGGCCGCACACTACGTAAGATCCGCGAGGCTGCGGGGGCGAGGGAGCGTTTTCGAGGCACGCGAGGCGCCTCCCGCGCCGGGGGACGTGCGGCGGGCGTCCCGGGGCACGCTGCGCGTCTCGGAGCGTCAACCGGCGGGGGTGTGCGCGCCGCGTCGGTTCAAGTTCAAGTTACCGCCGTTTGTCGCCGAGCTGAGCGAGGCTCCGAGTCGAGGCAGCGCAGCCTGCGCGCCTCGGCGCGATCAAGGACGGGCCGGCCGCGCGCCGCGCGCCGAGGTCGGCGCGCCGCGATCGCGGCCGGCCCGTGGCACGGCGCAGCGCTCGACGTGCAGGGGCAAAAGGTCCGCCGCGAGACGCGTGAAGCGCGCCGCCATCTTTGTATCCTTCCGTTTCCTTCTTCGTCTTGCGGCGTCTTGTCATTGCAGTGTGGTCGCACGACTATCCTCTCCCTGACTCCGACGGGGTGTGCGGCGAGTGCGCGCGCGAGCGGGTGGTACAGGCTGCCCCCCGGGGCCCCGCCTGCCAGTGCACCGCCGGCTTAGATTTGCGTGCTTCCATCCTCGCTCGCCCGCGTTCTTGCTCTGGCTTGCTTGCTTGCCTGCTTGCTTTCTTTCTCGCTGACGGCCGCTGATGTTGCGCTTTCTCGCCCTTTCGCTCGCTCGCTCGCTCGCTCAGCTCGGCGGGCCGCGGCTGCCAGCCAGGTGTGGCTTCCCTCGCTCGCTCGGCGCCTCCCCCGCTCCTGGCCGCCTTTTGTCAGCAAGCACAGGCCCACTTTGGCTGCCTCCTGTGCAACTCCCTCCACCCCCCCCCCCGCACTCCGAGCTGCGGCGCATGCGGCTAAGGGGCGCTGTGGTAGCGCGCGCCGAGCTCCCCCCCTCCGCAGCGCTCGGCACGCGGCCCACTAGGAGGGAGGCTGCGGGACAGTGGAGGGCAGGGGCCCACCGGAGACGCAAGCCCAGCGCAAAAGGGGGGGATGCCACTGAAGCGCGAGGGGGGGCAGAGGGCCGGAGCGCGCGGCGCGCGGCGGCGGCGCGGCGGCAGGGGCAGCAGATCCGCAACCAAGACAGCAGCTAGCTCGCCCACTCCGACAAGCAAGCACCAACCCCCCTAGCAAGATGGCTGACGATGAGGTCCAGGCCCTCGTGGTCGACAACGGCTCCGGCATGTGCAAGGCCGGCTTCGCCGGTGACGACGCGCCCCGCGCCGTCTTCCCGTCCATCGTGGGCCGCCCCAAGCACCCGGGCATCATGGTCGGCATGGACCAGAAGGACGCCTACGTCGGTGACGAGGCCCAGTCCAAGCGTGGTGTCCTCACGCTCAAGTACCCGATCGAGCACGGCATCGTGACCAACTGGGACGACATGGAGAAGATCTGGCACCACACCTTCTACAACGAGCTCCGCGTCGCCCCGGAGGAGCACCCCGTCCTGCTGACGGAGGCCCCCCTCAACCCCAAGGCCAACCGCGAGCGCATGACCCAGATCATGTTCGAGACCTTCAACGTCCCGGCCATGTACGTCAACATCCAGGCCGTGCTCTCCCTGTACGCCTCGGGCCGCACCACCGGTGCCGTCCTCGACTCGGGTGATGGTGTGACCCACACCGTGCCCATCTACGAGGGCTACGCGCTCCCGCACGCCGTGCTCCGCATCGACCTTGCCGGCCGCGACCTCACCGACTACATGATGAAGATCCTGACCGAGCGCGGCTACTCCTTCACCACCACCGCCGAGCGCGAGATTGTGCGTGACATCAAGGAGAAGCTCGCCTACGTCGCCCAGGACTTCGACGAGGAGATGCGCCTCGCCGCCGAGTCCTCGGCCCTCGAGAAGAGCTACGAGCTCCCGGACGGCAACGTCATCACCATCGGCAACGAGCGCTTCCGCTGCCCCGAGGTGCTCTTCCAGCCCTCGTTCATCGGCAAGGAGGCCCAGGGTGTCCACGACACCATGTTCCAGACCATCATGAAGTGCGACGTCGATATCCGCAAGGACCTCTACGCCAACATCGTCATGTCTGGTGGCTCCACCATGTACGAGGGCCTCGCCGCCCGTCTCGAGAAGGAGATGGTCGCCCTCGCCCCCTCGACCATGAAGATCAAGGTCGTCGCCCCCCCTGAGCGCAAGTACTCCGTCTGGATTGGCGGCTCCATCCTTGCCTCGCTCTCCACCTTCCAGCAGATGTGGATCTCCAAGCAGGAGTACGACGAGTCTGGCCCGTCCATCGTCCACCGCAAGTGCTTCTAAGCGCAACACGAACTTCCCCGCTCCGCGCGGGCTAGCCCCCGGTCGAGGCTTCAGTGCATCCCGCTCGGGCCGGCTAGCGCAGACGAGGTTGTCGTGAGATCATAGCCCTTAGCTGCTACTCATCATGAAGATTGTGATACATCCCCTCTCCGTGCTTTTCTTGTGTTTCTCTTGACGCGTTGGCTCCGCTGGCCTGCTGCGCATTCTCGTCTTCCATTAGGACATGGAGACACGGAGCTCATGCCCTGCTCTGCTTGACAACTGACACTGCGATTGTGAGCGTGCTGATGCCCTGGAGATGAGATTTGATGTCTGCTCTTTTCTTTCTTTGTCTCTCCGAATTGGTGATTCGATTCCTTTGATTGATTTGATTTCTCTGCGTGTGGCCATCATCTCAAAGGCTTTTTTCATGTTTACGTAAACAAGGCCTCTTCTCCATGTCTCAGCGTCGTCATCTTACGTCTCATCGCATTTTTACCCGGAATGTTATCACGTATGGGCCCTGCTGCGTGCTCTTGATCCGAGGGTTTCTATGTAAATCTGTCCGCTAGAGTTTCGCCGAATCTCATGCTCTTGCTCACAACGCATCACAACGCCGCCACCTTGATCACAACGCTTGCAGGGCCTCAATGTGGGCCTGGAGCAGCGGCCCATGGCGAGCCGGAGCATCTTCGACAACGGAGATGAGGCACGGACACAGGTTCATGAGGTCGAGCGTGAGCTTGCTCACGACAGAGGCATGGCACTCTGCGGGCTTGACAAAGGCTTGGACGACAATGAGAACGGTGGGACGAAAGGCCTTGAGGGTGTCGAGTGCCTCGGTAAGGCGCTCAAACCACCTACGCGTGGAGGCGGCATAGGCGGAGGCAAAGAAGATGCCTTCACGCTTACGCAGGATCTCCTGCGTGCCGAGCGCACGCTCAAAGGGAGATAGACTGAGTACGGCGACGCGTTCGCCGCGCTGATGCGCAAGGAGAGCGCCATGCGCCACGAAGTTGAAGAGGCAGCACGGGGCGGACCCGGACGAGGTGGCGGCCATGGAGGAGCCCGGCGTGATGCCGTGGATGCCGGTGCACCCAGAAATGCCTGAGGCGACCACGACTGCGTTGCTCGCGCTGGGCGGCGTCGCGAGCCCGGCACCCCCGCGCTCGCGGCTCGAGAGCTTGGAAATCGCCAACGAGATGGCGCCGGCGCTCTTCAACGCCGCGTTCATGTCGCCCTGCACGTCCCGACTGAGCTGGGCACGTCGCAGGACGCTCGTCACGTAGCTCGGGTCATGCGCCTTGTACAGGAGGTCCAACGTGCAGCGGGAGACGTCCGAGATCCACGAAAGGGTCAGCTGCGGGGACAGTGCGCCAATCGCTGCCAGGGCGTCCGGCACCGTACATCTGTGCGCCTCCGACTCATTCACGAACATGCAATCCAAGTCCGCGATTACCAGGGTGGTGCGCGGCCCGCGCATCCGCAGCAGTTCCCGTGACAACACGCTGTAGGCCAGCAAAAGCTTGCTCGGGTCGTTTGTGTCAAGACGGAAACCAGCCGCCGGCGCGGACGCAGTAGCGGCGGCGGCCGCCGCCGCTGCTGCTGCTGCCGCCGCGGCGGCGGCGGCCTGGGAGGCCGCCGCATGGTGCGGATTCTGCGCGAACCCGCCGCGCTCGGGTTCGGGCGAGGCGTCGGCGCGCTCGAGTGGCGGCGAGACCGCGCCATTCTCTCGTGCTTTTGCCCCAAAGCCAGACGAGGCCGAGGACCTGCCCGCGCCGTTGGAGACAATCTTGATGCGCGGGGTTCCGCTGCCAATGCTGCTGCCCGTGCTGCTGCCCATGCTGCTGCTGCTGTTGCGGCCCTTCACCCAGGAGCTCGCCCTGCTTGTGCTAGAGGAGCTCGACGTGGCCGACTGCGGCGGCGCCGCCGCCGCCACCGACGCCGACGACGAAAGGCCTTCCCTGGACGCGTCGATCGCGAGCCCGCTCATGTGACCGCTGCTGCCGCCGGCGAGCGCCAAGGATGGCGCCGGACCGCGCGTCGACACGGTGCGCACCGCCGGCACGCCGAGCGGGTCGGGCGAGGGCGCCGGCGAGAGGCTGGGCGACAGCGAGCGAGTGTCGGCCGAACGTTTCGAGCCGGCGCCGCCAACGTCAATCGAGGCAGGCCGCTTACGCTTGGCCGGCTCTGACTCATGAAAGTACCGCTTCAAGGAACGCAGCACCATCTTGCCGTCGCGAAAGACCATGTCGCCGGAGAAGCGGAACTGGCCATAGCGGTTGCTCCCACGCCCGCCAAAGGTGGCCACCGTCCGCGTCCTCGGGTCCGCGTCCGGCGTGTAGTCGAAGCTGATCTTGAACCGCTCCTTATACTGGTAGCCCTTGAGGTGGATCTTCTTGGACATGCGGAACCACCCGATCCACCGCCGACTCGGTGGCAGCGGCATCTTGTACTTGTCCAGAACGGCCTGGCACGAGGTACAGTGCCAGTCCTGGTCCTCCGGCGGCGCGCGCGCGATGCCGCAGCACTTCATGTGGAATCCGCGGTCGCACAGGTCGCAGAACAGAAAGCCCTCGGCATCCGACCCCTTGCACAGCTCGCACGGCATCTCCACCATCTCGGCGTCCACCTCCGCCGGCAGCGGCTCGTACTGGAAGGGCGCATCAATCTCGGGCAGGTCCACTTGGTGCCAGCTCCCCGCCCAGCTCGACCGCGCCGGGTCCCAGGCGCCTACCATCTCCACGGCCGCCTGCTGGTCGTCCACCATGCCGCCCGACGACCCGGTCGACGCGTTCGTGCGGTCCTCCAGTCGCGACTTCTTCGTAGCATGGCGCGCCGCGCCCTCGTCGCCCAGGCCCGCGCCGCACAGCGCGTCCGCCGCGATGTCCTCGGCGTTGCGCATGCTGCCGATACTGGCCGTGCGCTTGCGAAGTACGCCTTGCGCCGCTGGTGTCCTTTGCAACGTGCCCGGGTTCTTCTTCTGGTCCTTCGCGTCACTGTCGTCATTCCCCTCGTCCGCCTCGTCATCCTCGTCATCGACCTCGTCATCCATCTCTTCGATCATGCCGTCGTCGTTGTGGTCATCCTCGTCATCCTCGCTCTGCTCCTCCTCCGGGGTGCCGCCGGCAGCCTTCACACGTCGCTTGGGCAGCTTGATGATGGTGTCCTTCCGCTGCGAATTTGCCTTGGTGCTGGCAACCGCGCGCGGCGACATCCTCGACGCCGACAACCCCGAATTGTGTCGTCGCCGTGGCATCTCGTCCTCCTCCTCCACCTCCTCGTCCTCGTCCTCGTCCTCCTCCACCAGGTCCACGGCCGCTCTGTCGCGCGCTTTCCCGCGGGCCTTCATCGTGGCCCACATGCCTGCCCGCCGCTGCTCGCGACGGCCTCGGCCTGCGCTCCGCCGCCGCCGCGCCCTGCGCACGCGCGCCGCCCGCGCCGCCGCCGCGCCGCCGCCGCGCCGATCGGGCTTGCTCGCCTTGCTTGCCTTGTCAAGGCCGCGCCGGTCAGTCTCCGAGTCTGCGCCGCCCTGCGCCGCCCTTGCCGCAACTGCCGCATCCGCCGCGCCAGTCGGCTATACGCGGATGCTGCCCTTTGCAGCCGCCGCTGCGGGGCTGGCCCGATCAATGGCCGCTCCGATCGCTGCAGCGAGCCTCGTCCAGCCAACTCGGCTTTTCGCGCGCCTCAACGATTTCCCGTTGGTTTCGAAGTCGTCGCGCCTTCGAAATCTCCCCGCCTGCAGATCTGCCACCACTCTGCGCTTTAGGTTCACGTCGCCCAGACAGACCGAGCGCCAGAAGCTTCTTGCGCACGCCACGCCACGCCACGCCTCGCGTCACGTCACGTCACGTCACGTCACGTCACGTCACCAGCTCAGATCCATTCGCTCTGCGATTGCAGACATTGGATTTCCTATCTCATGTTCAGCTGTGTCGTGTCGTTCGAAGACAAAAACGGCTCATCTCCAGGTTTGCTGCCGGGGTTGCTTGCACGTCACGTCAGCAGCGGGGCGACCTGTGTCGTCACTGTTCGTTCGCCCCACGCTTCAAGCGCACTTGAAGAATGAAGAGCTTTGCTTTGATCAAGATTCCCCGCGTCGCTTATCTGGTGGAAAATGACAACGACAAAGGCATGGGTGGTAAGGTATTAATTTAACCTTGAGCTAGTACGCCTTGCCGCCACTGGCACTGGCAGGACACCGGTCAGTACCAGCTGTAGCACACACGGGCCTGAATCATGTCGCTTCGCCGCTTGCATTGTTTATAGAAAAAAAAAAAAGGCAAGCGCCGCGTCCTCTGCCGTGGCAAAGAGCGATGCAGCGCAAATTCAGTCCAACATCCCTCTGGTTTGATGTTCCACTGCATTGTTGATTGTTGTTTATAGGTCTCTCTCTCATGGCCTGGCAGGTCGAGCTTCACGCTCTCTGGACTCAGTCACTCGTCACTCGTGGTGTCTGGCTCATATCAGTCTGTGCCGTCTGTGCGAGCCTTCTTGGCAACAGGAGCAGCCGATACGTCCGCGTCGGCATCGTCATTCTCGATGGCATAGTTGGTGTCCTGGAAGCGCACCGACGTGGCGCGCTTCTCGCGGAGCATGTCGCGGTAGGTCTCTTCGTTGCCGTGATTGACCTCAAACTCCTGCCATGTCTGCCAAAAGGAGAGCACAGTGCGGGGGTTGGCGAACTGCGCGGCGTGCTTGAAAATGGCGCGCGCGCGGTCAATCTCGCCGAGGTCGCGCTCGCGCTCGGCAAAGCGCAGAGCGAGGTCACGAAGCGAGGCCGGGTCCTGCAGGTCCTCAAGGCCAGCCTCAAAGACGGCCCGCATGCGCGCAACGCCCACCAGGTCGCGCGCCTTCGCGGCCGCCACCAGGTAGACGTCGAGCTTCTGCTGCTCCGGCACGGTCTTGCAAAGGCGGTCGTAGGCCGCCATGACGCGCGCAGAGTCGCCATACTTCTCCTCGAAGTCGGCCAGCAGCAAAAAGATGGGCTTGGCCTGGTCTGCCGGCGCGCCGGCGAGCGCCTGGTCAAAGAGCTCGCGCGTGCGGTCCATCTTGGAGCCCTCGTAGCGCGCGATGAACTTGGCCAGGTAAGCGGTCCAGATGTCGGCCACGTGCGGCCAGTCAAAGAGCGCCACGCCCTTCTCGAGCGCCTGGAAGGCATCCTCGAAGTGCGCCTTCTCCTGTAGCATGGAGGCCAGGTTCAGCACAGTTTGCGGCGTGGCGACCTTCAGGTCCATCATGGACTGGTAGGCGGCGCGCGCTGTCTCAAGCGTCCCGAGCGACTCCTCCAGGTCCGCGTACAGACTCCACAGCTTGGTGGACTTGTGCAGCAGCTGATGAAGGCGAAACTGCTCCTTGGCGATGGTGGCGGCGTCCACCTCGACGCCCTTGGCGCGGCGCTGACGCTGCGCAGCGAGGCGCTCGGCGATGGCGCGCTCCGAGGGCCGCTTGACGGCGTCGCGGGCCAGCTCTAGCGCGCGCGTGTGCTCCTCGCGCCTGATCTCCAGCTCAATGCGCGCACACACCACGGCCACCAGATCGTCTACCTCGCGGAACGGGCTCTCCGAGGCCGCCGCCAGCACGCGCCGCGCCTCGTCCACATCGTCGTTCGCCTCGTACACCTTGGCGAGCTCCACCCAGAGATCGCTGGGCGGACCCACGGCCAGCGCCGGATTCACCTCGTCCAGCGCGCGCTGCAGCGTTGACACCACGCTGGTCAAATCGTCCTTGTCTCGATACAGATGTGCGCGCGCCAACCACTCGCGCACGTTGTGCGGGTTCTGCCGCAGCACCACCTCGTTCAGCAGGAACGGCCGCTGGTCGATCAGGTGGGACATCTGCGCCAGCCGCAGGTCTACATCGTTGATGCGGTCCTCGGATCCGGCATTGATCTGGTAAAAGATGGACGCCGCCGCGGTCTTGCGCCGACGCGCGCTCACCGCTTCGGCCGCCTCCCCGTCGCTCCCCGCGCCGGCGGCGTCCTCGTCTGTGTCGTCCGCGTCGCCGAACAGGTCCATCTTGGCCGTCAGCATCGCCTCCTGGTACTGCGTGTACGCGTCGAAGATCGTACTAAAGTCTCGCACCGTGCGCACCGTCTGCATCGCCTCCTCGTACACGTCCTCCGCCGAGCTGAACCGCCCAAGCTTGATGTAGTACTCCGCCAGGGCGCACCACAGCCGCCCCGTCTCGTCCGGAAACCGCCGTAGACCGCCGCGCAAGATACCTTCCACGTCCAGCTTGTGCACGCCAAGCAGAGCCGCCTTGGCCGGGAACTCCACAATGAGATCGCAAAGCTGCACCCAGACGTCGTGCAACGTCTTGCCGCGCCGCGACGTGAAGCTAGGCTCGCGCACGACGATGGACAGCTGCTCCATGGCCTCGCCGTGGCGCTTCGCCTCCAGCAGATACTCCACGTACAGCTCGCGGTTGCGCGGCTCGAACTGCAGGTACTTGGGCCACACGTGGCAGCCCAGCTTCCACAGCTCCTTGTGCTTGTTCACGAACCCCAGGTACTCACTCCACACGCGCTCGTGCTGCGTCACCGGCAGCGCACGAAGCGCGTCGTCCAGCACCAGCCGGCACCGCGAGATCAGGTCCTGCGACTGCAGGAACTGCGCGTACATGAGCCAGATGCGCGGCATCTTGTTCATGTACACGAGCGCGCGGTCAAACGCCTGATTCGTCGCCTCCCACTCCGCGTGCGACAGCGGCTTGCCACGCACATGCTTGATGCGCTCGTCCAAGTACCTGAACCACAGCTTGTAGCTGCCCGGCAGGTGGTGCAGCGCACGCTCGTAAATGGCCACGCGTACCGCGTAGCTCGCGCCCACGCGCAACCCGAGGTACTCCACCCACCGCTGCACCACGTGCGGCTCGCGCACCAGCCTCTCCTCCGCCGCCTCCATCGCGCCCGCGCCCGCGCCCGCGCTCCCGCGCCCGCGCCCGCGCCCGCGCCGCTCGCGCCGCGCGGCGATCCCTTTCTGCGTGGCCGCGCAGCTGAGCGGCAAACAAACAAACAAACAAGCATCAACTTCAACGCTTTTGCCCACGACGTCCTGCCAAGCGCGGCGCTTTCCACCAGAATTGCGCGCGCTGGTACGAGTACCAACCAGCCGACCTGACTGGCACTGCGACCTAACTCGGCGAGGCCAAGCCAAGGCAAGCCAAGCAAAGACGCTCTTGCGCGCACGCGCAGGCTCTGGCGCAGACCCGTCGCTGCCACCGCCACCGCCGCCGCCGCGACCACCAGCACCGCCGCACCGCCACCACCACTTCGACCACATCAACACCATGTCTGCGGACGAGGAGGAGCAGCAGGAGCAGCAACAGGAGCCGCGGCCCTTCGCGAGCCTGAGCGAGGAGGAGCAGGCCGCGGCGCGGACGGACCTGCTGGACTGCGCGCGCTATGACGAGCTCGACAACCTGCAGCTGCTCTGGACCCTGGTGCCAGACCTTGACGCGGACCTTGCCGACGACGATGGCAACACCGCGTTGCATATGGCTAGCGCCAACAACCACGCCCGCGTCGTCGAGTTTCTCATCAAGGACAAGCACGCGCGCTTCACTAAGAACAACGCCGGCAATTCACCGCTGCACTGGGCACTCGACACCAAGCAGGAGGCCGCAGTTCTTGCCTTACTCAGCCTCGTCCCGGACCTTGACGTTCTGGACCAGAACGCCCAGGGTAAGTCCTGCGTGACGCTCGCCATGGACGCTGACAATGCGCGCATCCTCTCCGCCGTCCTTGAGCACCCCAGCGCCGAGAAGCTCGAGAAGATGGGCGATGAGACCGAGGCCGACGCCGACGCCGATGCCGACGCCGACGCCGATCAGGACGCCGCCCAGGACGCCGCGCAGCCACCTGCTGCTGCCGCCGCCGCCGCCACCACCACCACCGCTGCCGAGACCGGGGCCGCCGCAGGGGGGACCTCGGGAACGTCAACAGTGCGCGTGCAGGCGAGCCGCAGTGTGGCCCACTATGGCGGACAGGACATTGAGGTGCGCGAGATCGGCTTCGTCGACACGGCACAGGCCAACGACGACCTGAAAACCACGGGCGCCTTTCTGTGGGCTGCCTCGCTCGCGCTGAGCAGCTGGATCGCCGCCAAGCCGGCCCGCTTCGAGGGCAAGCTCGTCGTCGAGCTCGGCGCCGGCTGCGGTCTCCCCGGCCTTGTCGCATACCGCTGCACAGGCGCGCGCAAGGTAGTGGTCACCGACATGCGCTCGGCCACCTTTCCCAATACGGAGCACAACGTGGGTCTGCACGCCGGGAAACGGGCCGGCACCGACCTCCTCGCGCATGCTCTCGATTGGAAGGACGAGGCCACCTGGCCCCAGGACGCGCTTGGCGAGACGGATATCATCGTCGGTTCGGACCTTGTCTACGACGTTGAGCTCGTCGCTCCGCTCGTTGCTGTTGTGCAGGCTCTACTCGGGCCCTCTGGCGGGACCTTTTTTTACGTGTCAGCTGACGACGACCGCGCCGGTCTGCACGAGTTCCTTGCCGCTATGGAGGCCGCCTCGTTCCGTGTCAACCGCAAGGCTGTCCCGGCTTCGTATCTGGACGACCCTTTCAGGGAAGCACCAGCCGACTTTGCGCTTCGCTTTCCGGAGATTGCTGAGACTACCTTTACTCTGTACACCTTTAGCCGCTGACGTCAATGTGCAAGCATGCGCCGTCATGGGTACCCAGCCACCCCTGCTAGCGCACGGAAAGAACGAGAAACGACACGTGGTCTTTTCCTCTTGTCTTGTCCTCTCTCTCTCTCTCTCTCTCTCTCTCTCTCTCTCTCTCTCTCTCTCTCTGTGGCTTTCATGTGGAGAAACGCTACGATTTTTTCATTATATGACACACTCACACACATCAGGCATGCTTTTCAAGAAAGCACTGATACACCTTGGGCATCTCGAAGAGTTCGTCGTCGTAAAAGGTCTCGATGAGGGGTAAAATGGTCTGGCTCTGCAGGTACTCGGCGCGATGGCACACCTTGAGCAGGAGCTTGAGCGGGCGCGAGTGCGAGTACGGGTCAAGGCCCGTCTCGATTTGATGCAACCAGAGCAAAATCTGCGCCAGGACAGGGTCCTCGCCGTAGAGAATGTCACCGTCCAAGATGCGATCCACAATGGCCAGCACCTTGAGCATAGTGTCCTGACCCTTGGCGTGCCGCCAAATCTCCTGAAGAATCGGGATGCTCTCGCGCACAATGGTCTTGTTGTGTCGTGCGCTATGGTAGACGCGCTCCAATTCGCGCATGCGAATGGGCGTGTCGTCCCGCGTTAGGCTCTCCAGAACACGGTGCAGCTCCTCGGTGTGGTCGATCCAGTTGCCCGTGACTGCAGCGTGAAGGCGGCGCCGCATATTATCCATCTTGCGCTTCACACCGAGGTCCTTTTGGGCGCCGATCGTCGTCGGCTTGAGTCCACTGAACTCGTTCAACGCGCTGGCCAGCTGCGCCACCTCGTGTCGATCGAACGGGAAAACCTTGATCACCTCGCTCGCCGTATATACCGCCAGGTAAGAGCGGGCCTCGTCCAGAGCACCAAAGGCGAAGCGCTTCATGGCCGCCAGGGGGATGGTGTACTGTGACTCGGCAATCTCCTGCTGCCGACTCGCGTCCTGCTCCTCGGCCTCCTCCAGCCCATCCTGCAAGAGCCGCCGACTTGACCCGCCCTCAGAGTACAGGTACGTCGCCATGATGCGGTGAAAGGCGCGCGCAATGGGCGTCGACACGTGGCGCACGCGCGCCGCCAGCGCGCCGGGCAGCTTCACGTCGGCTGCCTCGGGCAGCACAAATCCGCTGCAATATTTGCTCACCAGGTCCTCGCCAGGGTCCGCCACCTTGCGCTCTACGTCGTAAACGGAGGCGATGCCGCGCACAAGCGGGTTTCCCGTGGAGCCATTCACCACCGACTCGGACACGAGCGACTCGCTCTCCAGGCTGCCCAGGCCCTTGCCGGACGCCAGCAGGTCAGACTCCACCATGACCCATGTAAGCCGGTTCTTATACAGCCGGAAGGTGCCGAAGCCGCGCGAAGTCATCTCGTCATCACCCACAAGGTCCGGTTGCGTTATCCCGACGCTCTCCGGGTTGGTGTCCACCTGGATCCACACACGCGTCACCTCCGCCACCTTGGTGCCCTGCGGCGCCGAGTAGAACTTGTCCGCATCGAACTCGGTCGCCGTCGGCTGCGTGCGCCGCAAGGCCTGCCGTTTTGCATCATCGGCCCCGACCGCGGCCCCGATAGCGTTTCCGCCCGCGAAGGACGCCTGGCCGCCGAACGAATTCATCATGTCTGAGGTATTCAGGGTCGCCTCGGAGCTCTTGTCAGCCAAGTTGGCGGGGAGCAGCATGGTGCGCGTTCCATGCGAGAGCGCTGAGGCCGAGGAGATGAGCGCTGACGGGTCCCGAATCATGGCCGGTGCCCGCTGCTGCCCGACTACATTCATGTTTGACATGGACGCATGCGCGAAAGACACGTTGCTGGAGCTCAAGCGTTTCAGAAGCAACGCGGCCGTCGACCCTCGCTCTGTATCCGCGCGGAACATGGTGTTGCGCATCGTAGCGCCGGCGCGCGTCCCTCGTCGTGCAGCCTGCGAAGTGTTCAGCAGCTGCAGGTTGTTCGCCTTATTCGCTTCCAAAGCGCGAATGAGCGCCTTGTGCATGTCTTCAAAGAGTGAGGTCAGCTCCTGGTTGAACGAGTGCGAATACGAGGCCTCCGCCGCCGCCTGGCAGAGCGCGAGCGACTGCGAAAAGAGGGCGTGCGCCACTGGCAATGATGGCGGGAAGGACCCAATTTGCCGCCCAATTAGCCGACTGGCGAACGAGAAACGCGCCTCCAAATCCGTCACCTGACCCGATTCGCGCTCCATCGCGCGCAGGTACGCCATGCAGGCCATGAGGGTGTCGCTCCTTGTTCTCCGGTCTCTGAGCTTGAGCACGAAGAGCTTTTTGTCGTACGTTCCAAACGGAACCGGCCGCTCCTCAAAGGCGAGCGAGCGCACAGCGCCTTGAAGGTTTGCCTTCACCAAGTAGGTACTACGGTCGTCCACGTCGCCGCACGCTGACTTGGCGACTTCAATAAGGGTCTCCACCTCCGCCGCCGACAGCGGTGTCTGCATGATGGGTAGAAGGGGGCCCAGTGGCATGCGCATCATTACATCGAAGCACGTCATTTGTGCCTGACCCGACAGACGCTTATTTTGCAGGCCGGTCCGCAGCGCCGCGTAGATGCGGATGATCTCCACGCCGCTCACGGGCGACGAGCAGGGCTTGTCCGCATAGGACTCGTCCAGCCACGCCAGGAGGCTGTCCAACAGCCCTGTGTGGTTCGCAGCCAGCGCCTCGCGGAAGATGAAGCACCAAGCGCGATACGCGATGCTCGCTCGAGCTTGGTCTGTCTCATCGCCAAGGTCCTCAGGCATCAGAGTCAATCCACCCGACGGCTGGTTCATTAGCGAGCAGGCGTCCGCAGGAACGTCTCGCGATGTTGCCGTGCCAGACGACGACTGTGCCATCAGATCATGCGCCCCGCGCCGCGCCTGCTCGCGCTGGTGCAAGAAGGCCTGCAGGCTTGGCACCTCGCTCGCGAACTCCAGCGAGCGGCACAGCTTTTCCAGCAGCGCCTCGAAGGAGTGCTGATCTTCGCCGCCATCTCCCTCCCCTCCGCCGCGCGGCACCATTGCTGGTTGCCCAGCGCGTCGCCGAGCGCGCCCGAGCGCGCCAGCGACGCTGCCGCTCGCCTCGAACTCGGTCTTGTGGCCGCCTGGCCTCCACCTCGATTATTTACTCAACCTCCTCCTCAATCACCCAGCTCAACCAGCTCGCCCCAGCTCGCATCACACACACAGCGACGCCACCGCTGCTGCCTGCTTGGCCAACCAGCCAAGTCCGGCAGGTCCGGCGTCGCCTGCCGTTCTCTCTCTCTCCCTTGCCCGCCTGATGCGGCTCTCAGGCTCAGCGGCTCAGGCTCAGGCTCGATTCGCAATCAACGGCTTTGCGCGGTTGCGCCAGACTTAGAAGGAAGTGCTCGTCATCGCCCAGCTACCTGGCTAGCTAGCTAGCGCAACAGCAACGACCTCGCATCGTGCGTCAGCAAGCACATGTTTTCACACTCGCGCCGTCGCCGCACGCTGTCCTTCATTCACACAGTTCGTTTCGATCGCGCTTGCTCTGCTTACCTGCTTTTGCTCGCTTGCTCCGCGTCGCGCGGACTGTGACGGCCTGCGCTTTATTTTGTTCTCTTCGCTAAAACGGGAGGCCACCTTTGGTACCGCCGTGACTGCCAGTGGCACGGCACTGCAGTCTGCTGGCCGCCGGCGGCGGACTCGGACAGCTGTGCCTTGCAGTGGTTCGCTTTTTTTTTCCTACGCTGCCAGTGGGTCCGGCCGCCGAGTTCGGAAAAAAAGCTGCAGTGGCATTGCAGGCTGCCTACGAGCCTGAGCCTTGACCGAACTCCAGCCAACTGCACGTTTGACTGCTTGGGAACGCTGTCCGCCGCTCGCCTCCAGGTCGCCTCGGCGCCTCGCCTCCGCTCCGAGGTGCTCCAAGGTGCGTGCGAGCTGAGAACTTGTTAGATGCCCTCGAGAGGCGTCGCGAGGCTGCGAGAGAGCGAGCTCTCGACGCTGCAGCAGCACAAGCGACACAAGCAGCACACGTAGCTACAGGAGCAGCAACGCAAAGACGACAGCGCCGGCGCTGGCACCATGCTTGCGCGCGTGCGTGGCCGCGTCGGCAACAAGACTGCCAGCGAGGTCGGCGGCAAAGCGGCGGCGCCAGAGCATGGCGAAAGCGAGAACCTGCGTGCGAGCAACAGCAGAGAAGAGGTGGCGGAGACCAGCGCGGAGATCTTGCACGCCCGGGACGCGGAAAAGACGTTGTCACCACCCGCAAGCGCGCCGACTGCAGCAAATGCGTCAGACGGAAGCACGCCTAAAGTGGTGGCGCCAGGGAGCGCTCCAGGCGCAGTCTCCGGACCAGGCGACTTCGACCAGACGCCGGCGCCGAGCATCAGCAAGCCGCGCCGCAAGAAGAGACCCTTGTCAGAGCAGCCAGCGGCTGCCTTCTCGGAGGCGGCGCGAAAGCTGCTCTCGAAGCTTGAGCTGCCGCCGCCACGGGCGCGCACCTACAAAATTCTCTTCAATGACGAGGAGTGGTCCTACGTTGGCGCGTGGCGACGTGGCGTGCCACACGGTAAAGGCACAGCTACTTCGCCTCACGGCGAGCAGTACAATGGAGACTGGCAAGAGGGCATCCGCCACGGCCATGGCAAGTACACCTGGACGGACGGGAACTCGTACGAGGGCGAGTGGCGCGACGGCGACTTCATGGGCCGCGGCCGGTACGAGTGGCACAATGGCGACTGGTACGAGGGGGACTGGGTGAATGGAATCCGTCATGGCAAGGGTGCTTTTCACTGGAACAACGGCGACCAGTACGAGGGCGATTGGGTGAACGGCATCCGCCATGGCAAGGGCAAAATTCGCTGGGTTTCGGGCGCCAAGTACTCTGGAGAGTGGAAGCATGGACGGCCTGAAGGTGTCGGCAAAAAGCGGTGGGAGAACGGAGCTAAGTTCGTCGGCATGTGGAAGGCCGGCGTGCAGAATGGCTACGGTGTCAAGGTGCACGAGGGCTCGCGGTTTGAGGGTAGCTGGAAGGACGGCAAGCCAGACGGCTACGGCATCAAGACTTGGAGCGATGGCACTGTGTACGAGGGCAACTGGGCCAAGGGTCTACACGCTGGCCATGGCATCAAAAAGTTCGAGAATGGCAGCAAGTACGACGGCGAGTGGTATGCTGGAACGCCGCACGGCAGGGGTCTCTTGTTTTGGCGTGACGGCCGATGCTACGATCTGGAGTTCGAGCATGGCAAGTACAAGACCGTCATCAAGACATACTCAAAGCAAGGACAGTTCGCTAACGATTGCCTGGCGGAGGTCGTCCCGTATTGCCAGTGCATCAAACGTGCCCTCAAGCGACGCTTACGCGTCGACAACAATATGTTCTCAGTCATTGACTATCCTTACGTGGAGCTCCGGTTGCCCAGAAATGCGATCTTTGTGGGCCGCGAGAACCTGCGTGGCATCCCGGGCGCCCCACCGGTCAAGACCATTTACGACTGAATTGCGACGACTTCCTTTACATGAGTCGCCCGTGGGTTTTCCGCATCACGAGACGGAGAAACACGAAGAAACAAAGAAATCAAATCATTCTTCTTTTTCTTGAAAAGGGGGGTGAGGTGGGGGTGGGGGGTGGTACCAATATCGAGAAGGTGCAAAGAAAGCAGACGAACTCTCCCTTCCCACTCTCGAGTCATCGTTTTAGCGCCAGCGCTCGTTGTCCGCACCGCCGCTGCGGCCAAAGGCGCGGTCGCCACGGTCGCCGCCACGATCGCCGCCGAAGCCGCCACGGTCACCGCCGCCAAAGCCGCCACGGCCACCGCCGAAGCCACCGCGGTCACCGCCAAAGCCGCCACGGCCGCCACCAAAGCCGCCGCGCTCGCCGCCCTCATAGCCGCCGCGCTCACCGCCCTCGAAGCCGCCACGCTCGCCGCCGTAGTTGGAGCGGCCGCCGCCAAAAGCGGAGGCGCCCGGGCGCTCGCTGTAGCCACCACGGTCGCCGCCGAAGCCGCCACGGCCGCCGCCAAAGCCACCACGGCCACCGCCGAAGCCACCACGCTCGCCACCGCCAAAGCCGCCACGGCCACCGCCGAAGCCGCCGCGACCGCCGCCGAAGCCGCCACGATCCTCGTAGCCACCACGGTCCTCATAGCCGCCGCGGTCCTCGTAGCCACCACGGTCGCCGCCGAAGCCGCCGCGGCCGCCGCCGAAGCCGCCACGGCCGCCACCAAAGCCGCCGCGCTCGCCGCGCTCGCCACCAAAGCCGCCACGCTCACCGCCGTAGCCGCCGCCGCGGTCGCCGCCGTAGCCACCACGGTCACCGCCAAAGGGGCCATCGCTGCGGGCCTGGGCCATGCCGAAGCGGCCGCCCTCGTCCTCGTAGCGCATGGGCGGGCGGTCGCCGTCGTCGCCGCCCATCATGCCGCCGCGCATGGCTGGAGGCTGGGGAGGCTGCTGCTGCTGCTGATACTGCTGCTGCTCGCGCATGCGCTCCTCCTCCTCCTCCTGGCGGCGGCGCTCCTCCTCGGCGGCGGCCTGCTTCTGGCGCTCGCGCTCGACGCGCTCGGCCTCGGCCTGGCGCATCTCAATCTCCTTGGAGGCCTTCGCGCGCGCCTTGCGGGCGCGGTCAAGCTTGGCAAGCTTGAGACGGCGGTCGCACTCGAGCCAGCGCTCGTGGCGCTCCTCCTCGTACTCGCTGGTCCAGCGCTCCATGAGCTTGGCCTCGAAGGCCTCGCGCGCGGGCTGCATGAACGCGTATGTCTCCTTGTTCTTGAGGTTCTGCGTGTGCTCCTCGAGGCTCTTGGTCTTGAGCGCGGAGAAGCCCTTCTTGTGGTCCTCCTCGTCCTTGACGAGCTGCTCCTGGTAGAGGCGCTCGAGCTTGGGGATTTCCTTCTCGCGAAGAGCGCGCACGAGCGTGTCGAGGCGCTTCGCGCTGGCGATGAGCTTCTTTTCGGTCTCGATGGACTCGTCCAGGACCTTCTTGCGCGTGTCCTCGATGAGCTTCTCTTGCTCCTCGATGGACATGTTCTTGTCGACCTGGGTGACGTCGACACCCTCCTCGAGCATGCGCTGCTTGAGCTCGAACTGGCGCTTCTCCTCCTCGAGGGCGTCCATCTCCTTCTGGGCGCGCGCCTCCTTGTGCTTCTGCAGGCGAGCAGCCTCGGCGTTCTTGCGCGCGGCCTCGGCCTCCTTGCGACGGCGCTCGGCCTCGACCTTGCGGGCGTGCTGCTCGCGGTCGTACTCGTCCTTGCGCTTGGCGATGATGTCGCGGCGGCGCAGCACCTCCTGGTGCGTCTGCGAGAGGTGCGCCAGCACGGTCTTGGCACGCGTGGCGCGCGCCTCGGCCTGCAGCTTGGCGCGGCCCTTGGGCTCCAGCTCGACGCAGATGGACTTCAAGCCGCGCGCCATGTCGGTGAGAACCCACTGCGTGCGCTGCTCCTCCATGATGTCCTCGCCGAAGCGAATGCAGCCGGCGGTGTGGTCCACCGTCATGGAGTGCGCCTCGACCTGGCGCGTCTTGATGGCCTTGATCAGGTAGGACTCGATCTCGATCCACGGGCGGCCCAGCGGCTCCATCATCTTCTGCAGGTACTCGAGACGCACCGAGTAGTACACCTGCGCGAGCTGCGAGACGACGCGCACCACGAGCAGGTGCTCGAGCGGCTTGACGTAGTGCTGCAGGCGCTCGTCCTTGGCGAAGACCTGGAGGAGGGGCGCCGCGCTCTCCGCCATCTTGAGCGGCGAGAAGCGGCGCTCCAGCAGCACGAAGAACTGGCGCGCCTCAGGCGTCACAAGCTCCAGGATGCCGTCGTCAATCATCTCCTTGACCAGCGCCTCGCGGTCCGTGCTGGCCTCAAAGCCCAGGAGGACAGCGAGCCGGCTGTTCTTCTGCTTCTCCACGCTCTTGGACCCGTACGTGGTGCCGGCCTTGGCCTCCTTGAGCGGAATGCTCATGGCGGCCATGAGCACGCAGCTCGCCATGCTCGCGCTCTCCTCGGCCGTCAGGCTCTTGTTCTTCTCCACGGAGATCTGAAAGTACGCGCGGTACGCATACGCGTGGAAGAGGTAGTTCTCCGCCACCAGAAAGAGATCCGTGAGCTTCTGGTAGTACGTCGCCTCCAGCTGGCTCGACGGCCGCTGCTCGGTGCGCGTAAAGATCGAGTGGATGTCCTCGATCGTGCGGAAGCCCTCGTTCCACAGCTTGAGCTGCGAGGCGACCTTGAGCTGCTCAAAACGCGTCGCCAGCTGCAGCTCCAGGGTCTCCGCGGGCGGCTCGCCCTCGCGGTCGCGGTTCCGGTTGCTGTGGTTGCGCATCGTGTCGCACAGCTTGCGGAACTCCACCTTGCGCGTGTACTCCGTGCAGAACTTCATCGTGCGCAGCGCCGTGCGGTGGTACACGTGCGAGAGCTTGTGATTGGCGCGCAGAATCTCCAGCGTCGACCGGTACGACTCCCACATGAACCGCAGCCACGGCACCAGCACCTCGCGCTCCGTGCGCTCCTTGCTCTGCTCGCTGCTCACGGACTCGAGCAGGATCGACTCGGGCGTCTTGTCGTTCTCCAGGTCCTCCACATCGTCCACCGCCTTGCGGTCGCACACCGCCGACATCTCCTTCACGCGCTTCTCCGCCAGGTTCAGCATGTACTCGATCACCGTCTCCAGCGACTGCGGCGCCTGGTGCTGGCACAGGTTCCTGTACTGATGCAGGCCCTCCTTGGCCATGAAGTTGTTGCGCGCGTCCACGCACAGGTCCATGAACCGCTCCATCACCTGGATGTGCGAGGGCTGCCATTGCCGGAACCGCCGCTGCGACAGCAGCTCGTACAGCACTTCCAGCGCCTGCTTCTTCTTGCCCACCGCGATGAACTCATCCGCGCGCTTGAGCACATTCTCCGGCTTGATCACGAACCAGTTCATCGTGCCGGACGGCCTGGCCTGCGCCAGGGACCTCGCCCCCCGCCTCGCCCGCGCCCGCGCCCGCCGCCGCCGCCGCCGCCGCCGCCGCGCTGCCTGCCGCCGCGCCCGCCGCGCGCCGCTTCGCCCTCTGCCGCTCGATCCTCCTGTCTCTCCAAGCCATCGATCCCGCCTACGCCTTTCTCTACCACCCTCCTACGCCGCCCGCGCCGCGCGCCACTGCCCTATGCGCCAGCGCCTGGCCGTTTGTCCACTTGCGAGGCCCCTTTGGCGCCGTCTTGGCCGAGTCAGCGCGGGGAGAATAACCCAGTGCCAGTGGACAAGGGTGACCAAGTTTCTCTGTGCTGCTATCGACCAAGTTGAACGAGATCGAGAGCACGTGCGATCATGCAAAGCCTTCAAGTTCTCTGTGCTTTGCATGCCATCGTCATCAATAGCCTGCGAGCGCCTAGGTTCCTTCGGTGGCGAGCAACTCGTCGCGTCTCGTCTTCTTTGATTCTGATGAAGATCTTCATGGCTTCGACGTTTGCCTGCCTGCCTGCCTGCAGTGCAGTGCAGTGCAGTGCAGTGCAGCTGGGTGATGAGTCGTCAAGGCTTTGACGTCGCGGTACCTGCCAGGCTGATCATTTCTCTCTTTGGTCGCAAGCCAGGCTCCCGAGCCCGGTCTTCGCCGAGTCGTCGGCGCCGGCGACGGTCACGACTCGAGTCCACCGTGACGGCGGCCAGCGTGGCGGTCACAGTTGTGCTCGGCCTCGCCACTTTCGTGCAAGGAAATACCTACAGAGCGCAATCAAAGCAAGCCTGAGGCCTGGCAGGGAAGGATGGCAGGCGCGGGCGAGCAGCACACGCCGCAGCGCGAGCAGAAGCTGCGCGCGGCGCAGCAGCAGCGTGACTCGGACTTCAAGGTGAAGCTGCAGTCGCAGATGGAGGCGTGGACGCTGGAGGACCGCGAGGCGGCGGCGCGCTTCGAGGCGGCCAAGCCGGACCTGGCGGCGCGGGGCGCGACCTCGCGTGAGCAGCGCGTGGCGCGCGACCGGGAGTTCGCGCAGCAGCGCGAGGCGGCCGTGCGCAAGTTCTACGAGGACCTGGAGGCGGCGCGGCCGGCGCAGGAGCGCGCTCTCAAGGAGCAGGAGGCTGCCGTCGAAGAGCGCAAGCGCAAGGCGAATGAGCTGCGCGTGGCCAAGGACCAGGAGCGCAAGGCCGCCCAGGAGAAGGCCGTCGCCGAGTACGTGTCGGGCGAGGACGCCGCGGCCGCCAAGGCCAAGTCCAAGGAGCAGGCGGACGAAGTGCGCAGCCAGTACCGCGCAAAGTGCCGCGCGGATGCGCTCAAGCGCCGTGAGAAGCTGCTCGCCGACCTGCGCGCCGAGGAAAAGAAGGCCTGGGACGCCAATTTGGAGGAGTACCGCAAGCGCGCCGCCGAGCCCAAGAGGAAGCAGCAGCTGCCGGCGTCGCAACTCGCCAAACAGCAGGAGCACCAACCTTCGGCGCCGGTGCAAAAGGGCGAGGTCTCGTATGATGTTGTGTCCGCGCCGGCGGCCGCGCGCCGCGCGCTCCCCATTACCATGAGCCGTGGTGTCCCGGTGCATGAGGAGCCTGAGAAGCCGGCCGACCAGGCCGCCGCCAAGAAGCTCGCCCAGACGTTGCCCTCGCAGTACAAGGAGCGCATGGCCGAGGCCACGAGCAAGCGTCGCGAGCGCGAGGCTGCTCACAAGCAGAACCGCGAGGCTGCCCTTCAGGCTTTTCTGGAGGGCGAGGGCCAGCGCGAGCAGGAGGCCGCCGCGAGCGCGCTCAAGATTTCCGCCTCCCTCAAGGACAAATTCGAGACCGACCGCGCGAAGCGCCAGGAGCTTGCGCAGGCCCAACGCTCGGAGCGCGAGGCCGCCATCTCTGACCGCCTCAAGTTTGAGCAGGACGACGCCGCCACCTCCAAGCAGTTCAACACGTCCAAGCAGGATGAGATCCTCGCCCGCATCAAGGAGCGCGACGAGCAGCGCCGCGCCATGGACGCCAAGTTCCGCGAGGCGCGCTCTGCCGCAGCTGCTGCAGCGCGTTAGTTTTGCTTCTCACTCCGTCTTCCTCCGTCGCTGACAATCTGAAAGCTTTCGCCAATGAAGTCAACTTCACCCACGTCTCCCAGCCTTGAACTTCTGGGAAATATTCATCACACGAAAGGCGCCAGAAAGAGCTTATGGCTTGCACGTCCTAGGCCTAACTTAGTCCCATCCTTGAGCCCTCCCTTGACGGCCAGGCTGCGGGCGCTGGCTGGCTGCGGACAGTGAAGATGACGATCGCGCCCAAACCGGGCAAAGTACATCCCGGAAATCCCAGTCTCCGAGATGCAAATTGGGCAAAAGGCGTGGCTGGTCCTGCTGGTGCGGCTGGTCCCGCGGCGCGGCGCGCGAGAGGCGAGCAGACTGACGCGCGCGCGGGGCGGGCAGAGGCCTCGCCGGCGGCGCCATGGTGGTCGCTTCGCTGTGCAAGGGCGAGCTTCCTGAGGAGGGCGTCCTGCGCGACCTGGCCGCGCTACGCGCCGAGCAGTTCGGCGGGTCGCGCGAGGAGCTCGACGATGTGGCGCGGGTGGTGCTGCGCGGGCTCAAGTCGCTCTTCGATGCGGCGCGCCGCGCCGAGGGCAAGGCTGTGGACGTGCACGCCATGAGCGCCGAAGCCGAAGCCGATGGCTCGGACGAGGACGATGAGGATGCCGCCTCGGGGGATGGCGCAGCTGGGGGCTCGCGCAAGCGCCGGCGCCCTATCGGGTCCGGCCGCCTGGACGAGCTTCCGGTCGAGGGCTTTGACCCGGAGCAGCTCTGGGCCATGCTTGACATGGAAAACAAGCCGACCATGCGCTACCTCGACAAGGCTGTTCAGCAGCTCGACGAGCACGCGCCGGAATCTCTCCTTGCTGGTGGCCATGTACTTGCCGAGGACGACGAGGATGAGGATGACGAGGTTGAGGACGAGGACGAAGATGAAGACGAGGACGAGGACGAGGATGAGGACGACGAGGAGAAGGATGACGAGGATGACGAATCTGAGGAGGACGAGGACGAGGACGAGGCAGACCTGCGGCGCGCGCTCGCCAAGGATGGCGCAACCAAGAAGAAGGAGAAAAAGAAGGCTGAGGCGGACGAGGACGAGGACGAGGACGAGGACGAGGAGAATGACATGAACATGCCGACAGAGATGGACGATGAATGGTTCACGTTCGCGGACATGGAAAATTTTACCTCGGGCGTGGAGGACGCCGACGTTAAGATGAAGCTCAAGCTGATGGAGCGCGAGCGCAAGGAGAAGGAAGTCGAGGCCGAGGATGCGCGCAAGGCTGTCGGCGACGAGGAGAAAGACGACTACAGCGATGACGGCGCTGAAGAAGAGAACGAGGACGAGGACGAGGACGAGGACGAGGGCGCTTCGGATGACGACAGCGGCATCGACCTGGGCATCGCCGATTCAGACCCAGAGGAGGAGGAGGACGAAGAGGACGGCCGCAAGGTCATGTTCGCAGAGTTCTGGGGCAGGAAGGGTGGCCCCAAGGCCGCCGGCAAGAAGGAGCAGAAGACGGAGAAGGCAGCCAAGACCACGAAATCGAAGAAGGCGGCCGCGAAGGAGGAGAGCGAGAGTGAGAGTGAGGAGGAGAGTGAGGAAGAAGAGGAGGAGGAAGAAGAGGAGGAGGCCCCGCGGTTGTCGACCTTTGAGAAGAAGCAAGCGGAGCTCCGCGAGGAGATTCAGTCCATGGAGGCGGAGCTCCTGGCGGAGAAGGACTGGGACATGAAGGGCGAGACGACGGGCCGCGATCGGCCAGAGAACGCTCTGCTGGAGCGCGGCGCGGAGATCGAGGTGGACTACCTGTCGCGGCCGGCGCCGGTCATCACGGAGGAGGTGACGCGGACACTGGAGGACCGCATCAAGCAGCGTATCCTGGACACGGACTTTGACGACGTGGAGCGCAAGCTTCCTTTGGCCCTGGACGCGGACTACAAGCCCAAGGCAGAGCTGTCGACGGACAAGAGCAAGCTGGGCCTCGGTGAGGAGTACGCGCGCGCGTACGAGGAGCAGATGCTGGGCCACACGTCGGAGGCTGACACGGCGCGCAAGGCGGAGGAGGATGAGCTGCAGGGCCTCTTTGCCAAGCTGTGCCACAAGCTGGATGCGCTGTCGAACTTCCATTTCACGCCCAAGCCGGCCGTGCTGGAGGGCGAGGTCAAGCCACTCAACGTGGCGGCCATCAACATGGAGGAGGCGCTGCCCGTGGCGATGAGCTCCTCTGCGCAGGCGGCGCCCGAGCAGGTCCTGGCTGCGCGCAAGGGTCGCGATGGCGTGGGCAAGTCGCGCGAGGAGATGGACCAGGAGGAGCGCCGCCGCCTGCGGCAGGCCACCAAGACGGCCAAGCGCAAGCGGCAGCGGCAGCGTGAGGCCGAGAAGCGCGTTGTTTCTCGCCTGAACCCGGGTCTCGGGAACAAGCACGCCAAGGCCGCGGCCGAGGCCAAGGTTTCCGGCAAGGCCGCGGCCGGTCCTGTCGGCGGCGGCGACGATACCAAGTGGACCAAGTCTTCCACGTTTTTCGCCAAGCTGCAGCAGCACGCTGCGGCGGACCAGAGCGGCAAGGCCGCCAAGCGCCCGCCCAAGGCGCCTCGTGTCACGGCCAGCAATGGCGCCACCGCCGCGCAGCTGCGCCTGTAGAGTCCGTATCAAGAAAAATAGAAAGCAACCCCCATCAACAAGAACATCGAACTCCTCTTGGCTGACACCATGCGAGTAAAAACAGGAAAACATTCAAAGTAAGACATCAGGACTCGAGACGGGGTCATTTTGCGAGATGCATCATGCTCGTTCGAGAGTCCGCAGAGAGAAGAAGGAGAAGGAGAAGAAGAAGAAGAAGATGCAGGAAAGAAAAAGCAGGAAAGAAGAAGATGAAGAAAAGAAATGGAAGTAGGCGGGAGCCGGGAGAAGTCGGGAAACAAAAGAAGGACCGTAGGATCACCGCTCGCACGCGTGGAGGGAAGGAAGGAAATTACGTGGCAAAGTCAACCTCCGCGCGTGGCATATGTAGCATTCGTATCGTGCTGCGCACGCAAAAGAGCAGCGAGTAAAGAGGAGCGAGGGAAGAGCAGCGAGAGAGCATGTCCGCGCGCCACACGCACGCGATACGCTCGCTCGCTCGCTCGCTCCATCTCTCGCTCGCTCGCTCGCTCAGGCAACAACCTGGAAGAGCGGATCTAGCTCGCCTCGTGAAAGATCCTCTCGCAGCTCCTCGAGTGATGGCTCGGCCTCGCAGAGGTGTCCGAATGGGTCATAGTCGTTGTCAAGCATGAAGCGGTCGAGCTTGGCGCGCAGGCGTGACTCGAGCGTGCGGCGCAGGGCCGAGGCGCGCATCCTCCCCTTGGCAGGAGCCTTCTCAACCATGTCGCGGAGCTGGCCGTCGGTGAGGTAGTCCTCCATCACGGCCATGCTTGCGTCGAGGACAAAATAACAGGTGCAGACCGGGCTGTGCGGGCGGAAGTTCTCAAAAAGGCGCTTGAGGCGCATGTCCTTGCCGCCCACGACGCCAAAGAACACCTCGTTGAGGTGCTCGCACAGCGAGACGACGGTGCCCGAGGCGTCCACGCTCCCCTGCGCGTCCCTGAGCGCGAGGATGCGGCCGGCCAGCGTGCTGACGACCAGGTCCTTGAACTCGTCGTCCGCCGTCTGCCTTGCCTCTGAGGCGACCAGGTTCGTGCTGGACGGATCCCTACTGATCCGGCGGAAGGCCTCCTGCAGGCGCACGGAGCGTGCGCGCCACGAGTCCCTCCTCCGCTCAATCTGCGCCGCCACCATCTGGTTCGACGCGTCCGACTGCGTAAACTGCAGCTCCTTGGCCAGGTTGCTCATGCTATGGTCCACGTGCACGGCGTGCGCGCGCCGCTCCGCCTCGCTGCCCACGGCCCCTCCAGCCAGCAGCCTCGCATCGTCCTCGTCGGCCGCCGCCAGCGCCCCGGGCTCCAGCGCCGACCCCGCGCGCGACGCCTTGCCCACGCACCCGCCCATCCCTCCGCCCGCTCTCCTGCTGCTGCTGCTGCTGCCGCCGCCGCCGCCGCTGCTGCCGCCGCCGCCGCCGGCGTCAGGTCGCGCTCCAGAACTGCCGCGCGCGCCTCGGAGCCGAGCCTGGCGCCGCCGGCCTGCCTGCCTACCTGACTCTGCTGCCTGCCTGCCACTGCTGCCAGTGCCAGCGCCTGCCACGCGCGGCGCCTCTTCCTCCAGAGCCAGCCGGCCAGCTAGCCAGCCTCGGGCCGCGCGCGGCCGCCCCGCGCCGACCCCGCTCGCGCTCGCGCTGCGCGCGCGCGCCCGCGCCCGCGCCCGCGCGTGCCGCGCACGGGGCTTTCGGAGTCTGGATGCTCGCCGGCGGCGCCCGCTCGCCGCGCTGCGGTTTGGATTTGAATTTGAATTTGAATTCGAATTTGGCCTTGCCGGGCGCGTGTGGAACTTGAACGTCCCGCGCCGCGCGAGCGGGCACGAGCGAGCGAGCGAGCGCGAGCGAGCGAGAGCTACGCGTTGCCGCTGCCAGCGCCGTGGAAATGGGGAGCCCTGGCCACTCCAGGCAGCGCCCACGCCAGCCAGTGTGCGCATTGCTGCGCTCAGGCTGCCGCTCGTGGTTGGTGATGGCTGGCGTTGGGGACGTTGGCTACCTAGCAGCGAGCGGTGCGCGTGCTGCTGCAGCCCGGCCGCGAGCTCGTGCTCACGCGTGCCCATCACCACTGCTTAGCTCTGCTCACTGGCACAGTTCGCTCGCTCCGAGTCGTGCTCGCTCGTGCTCAGCCTGAGCATGGCACTGCACTGCATGCTCAGCTCAGTTGGTCGCTCGTGCCGTGATCATGATCCGAGTCACCGTCGCTTGCATGCACACAAGCGCACGTCAACGCAAGCACAGCACATTGAGCACAAGCAAGGCCCGGCAAGCACGCGCTAGCTCCTACAAGCCAACTTAGCAGCCAGAGCGGCGAGGCGCGCCCGGGCGCACGCACGATGCTGAGAATTTCTCGCTTCGCTTTGCTCGCCGCGCGCTCCGGGACTCCCCGAGCCAGGCTCGGGCACGCGCCCTGACTGGTTTGCTCGCGTTGGCTGAACTTGGCTCCGTGGCGAAGTTGGCTCGGCGCTGGCCACGTGCCGCCGCCAGTGGGGGCGCCCCTGCGCGGAGCCCGCTGCGGAGAAAGGGGGGTGTTTACTGAGCGCATCACCCACCAGTGGAGCAGGTGGTGCAAGGCTGCGCTGCGGGAAACGACGGCGGTACGGTCCGCGGGGATACGTGCAGAGGGCCAGGGGGTCGATGCCGGCTGTGGGAGACTGACGACTCGGAGCTGAGCCTGAGCTGACTCAGCTGAGCGAGCGAGCTGGGAGCGCACGCCAGGATCCCAACTTGCCACTGGCATAGCACGCGCATCATGAGCCCGAGAGTGGAGCACTGGCAGGTCAGGGTCGGGGCAGCAGCGGCACTGCACTGCAGGTAGAGGCAGGCTGGTATCCAGGCGGCGATCTCCTCACCTCCGGAACAGGCCATTGTTGCGGCTCGAGGCTATGATGCACCGAGACGAGGTGCCGAGGACTGACTGTGCCACAGTGAGCAGTCACAACATGGACTCGGAGAGAGAGCTCGAGCACTTTCTGGAATACTTCACGTAGCGGTGTCAGCCTGTGCTCGAGTCGTAGCAGTGCTGTGGAGTCGTTTTGCCGCGAGGCGTCTCTCACAGCGACTTGCGACACCTCACCCAGCAGAAATGGCGACCATGGGGTGGCTGCAGGCATGGTATTTGGCCCACTGGCACTGCAGGGGCATGGTCATGCTGCTTGCGCGCACCGTCGGAGGGCATGTTAGCAAAGGACCGGCCGTTGGCCGGCCGCCGAAAACGCCCGAGACGATCTGGTTCGCATTTGCAACCGCAGTTGGAGCGCAGGGGTTTGTTAGATGGCCTGGTCTGCAATACATGCATGACTCGCTTCTGGGACTCGACTCGAACTGAGTGGCCACCGTCTTCGGCGGTTTACGACGGTCAGCCCCAGGTTCGTTAGGGTTCACGCGAGTCAGCCAGCGGAATTCCCCAACCTCAGCGCAGCCAGCGCAGCCATCCTCGAGAGCACCACCCCTCAGAAGATTGGCACGAAACCTCCTTCTCTCCGGAGTCCGCAAGACACCCTCGCTTGCATGCAAAACAAAAAAACCTGCGGCTGGTCATCGGCAGCTGGAAAGGCCGTCAGAGAGTCATTCTTGCGCTTGACGATTGCTGCAGCCATGGCAGCTGTGGCACCGTCAAGCATGGCCACATCGAGCGTCTTGTCCACTGCGGAAGGGCCCACTTCCCAGGAAGTACATGCACGTGGCGGTGCCAAACGGCAGCGAAAGTCTCGTTCGACGTTCATCAAGTGCATCATGATGGGCAGCGTCAACCTCGCCATGCTCGTCCTCGCCTGGGTTCTTTTCGTGCGTGTCTTCGCGTTCTCCATCGGCCAAATCACGGAAATTTCGTCCAAATCAATGACGGTGGACATGACTGGGGGCGATTCGCTGGGTTTCCCCAACGTCGCGTCCCTGCTGCTCTACCGCACGGCGTCAGACCAAGGCGCCTTTGCGTGGATGGTGGCTGATACAGGTCGCATGGCTCCTCTGGACTCTGGTATGACCCTCTTCGTGGTTGTCTCCACCGGGACAGACCTCATCATCATTGGAGCCCACGCCTGTGTCGGCTCCGGGCCCGTCACCGTGGGCGCACAGGCGTCTCCCTATGGAGTGATGGCTATGCACTGTCCTCTCGATAGCGCCGGGGACCCGCGAGGCTGCAAAGAGGTCTGCCTGCAGGCGCAAGACTTCGAGGCCAAGGATCCCACAAGTGTCGCCTTGCTTGACCCTGTTTTCGAGATCGAGGGACACTACATCACCGAGAATGGCCTCGGCTTTGGCATCACCCACACCACGGAGCACGTGACTTCGGTCGCGCGCACTGGTGACGGCGTCTATGAGCTGAGCCTGGAGCTGCGCACCACCCACGCGTCCAACGCACAGGCCAAGTACTCTTACCCGTGGCAGGATGTCTTCGCGTACTTCCTCCTTGTTGACATTTTTCTGAGCGTCTGTGGACGCATCATGACGTGCCCCGTGCTCTTCCATGGCGTCAAGATTCGTTCTGCGCGCGTGCTTGTCAAGGCCGACCTCATGGGCGGGCTCTTCACCTCGCCCGGTCGTTCGTTCAACCTCTTCATGTTCACGGTTGTCTGCGGCATTCACAAGTACCTCTACATCGATGCCGCCGTCTATCAGCACTCACTCGTCTCGCATTTGTGGGTCACAGCCGGCGTAGCCGCTGCGACCAGCCTGCTGCTCAGCTTCCTCGTCGCATCCTCTGGCCGCCGCCTCTTCGCCACGGGCTCCATGATCTTTGGGCTCGCCTTCGCGGCGCGCCTTCTCACACTGACCACAGTTCAACACAGCGCCCAGTCTGAGGTCCGCGCCCTTCGGCAGGTGCTAGTCAAATCCTGCGCCATCGTGAGCTCCAGGGAGATTGGCATCATAGGCGCTGTTCCCTGCAGTGTCGCCTCTGGCATGGGTATGTCCGGCCTCGAAGTCTTTTACGTCGTCCACTTCGAGCCGCTGCTGCTCACGATCGGCTTCGTTCTTGCCATGGAGGCCCCTTTCTTTCTGATTGATCTCGTGCAGCGATTTATTCGGCGCGGAGAGCAGTCTTCCTCGACCGGCTCGGGGTGGCAGGCGAATAGCGCTCGCAACAAGCACCGCGTGTCAGGCCACACCACCGTGCCTGGAATCAGTGACTACGACACCACCGTACTCCTGTGCAACCACGGCAGCAGTGTCTTCGCAAGGACATGGGCCAGCCCTATTCAGACCATCTTGGGCAAGTTCACACATGCCAGCACAACCCTCGAGGATGATCTCGTCATGTACGGACCGCTGCTCATCAAGGTGCAGCTGCTCCCACTGGCCGTCGCCTTTGCCCTCGTTCGCGGCAAGCAGGCCACCGTACTCCGACTCATCCGCCATGGCCTCTACTTTGGCGTTCTAACGGCGCCCTTCAAGCTTGCATCCCATCTTCAAAATGGCCGTGCAGTTCCCGACTACATCAACGAGTACGATTTCTCCAAGATGCCAGACCTCATCAACGGTGAACCTTTGCAGTGACACGGTCGAGCTCAGGCGGCCACACAGGCTCGCGATGGCAGGAGACCTTGAAAAGGCATTCTGAAATAAGGGAAAGCAGCTGAGCACTCTGTGATGAAGAAGGCGCAACTCGCGCAGGTAGATGTATGTAGCCGCAACTCACCTACGCTCGCAAGACGAGCGAGCCAGCCTGCGAGCCTACCGGCCTTCCCCCCGGTCGCCCCTGCCTCACCAGAGTCAGTGCCGCTGCGACGCTGCGACGGGTGAAGAATGCACCTCCAGGAAGAGTTGCGGGGCTGTGGCGGCCCGGGCAAGAGACCGGGCAGGGCCAAAGCCGGTACCTCCCACCCCGCTCCAGTGCCACCTTGGGAATGTGGCAACGGGCAAGTCTGGGACAGCGCCATCGTCAGGGCGTTCTTGAATGGACGGGCCTGCGTCTTGAAAGGACAGGATGTGCAATGAAGCCGTTGCGCCTGAGCAGCCGGAACATCAAGTAGAGACCGTGCAGCGACTACTACTGCCTGGACGGCTTGCTTCGCGTCGGCCTCGCTCCACTTCCAGGCCGCTGAACGGATGAAAGCCTCACTGTCAGTGCATTTTTTAAAAGGGACATATCCCAATCACACCTCTATGCTTACTCGTATCCGCCTACCACGCGGGGGTCCCTCGGTGACGCCCGGCACAGGGGGCACTAAAGCGTATTAAGAGGGTACTTTACTCCCGATTTGCTCCAAAAAAGTGGCCTAGAGTCTGGCGAAGTTAGTTCCGCATTCGATCAAAAACGCAGCGATGGGGCCGAGCTTGAAGAGGCCCACTCGAAGCGACCCAAGGCTCCTGCCCCCTATTCATTTTGGCCGAAGGCGTGGTGGTTAGGATGAGATGAGCTCGGCAGTTCGCCCAGAGCGGCTTTGGGGGGAGCTCGCGCGCGACTTCGTCGCGGAGCGCGCTGGAGCCGCAGGCGCTGCGGCGCGCGGCTGCAGGCGGCCCTGGCGGGTGCCTTGTGCCTGCTCTCAGCTCGCACGCCCCTGCCGCAGCGCTTGGACGTGGAGTCGGGCCCGCACTGCGACATCATGGCATCGGCGAGGCCTAACCACCGCGTGGAGGACGACAGCGACAGCGACAGCGACAGCGAGTTCGTGCCCCTGGACAAGCGGGACACAGGGGACGAAGACGAAGAAGGAGAGGAGCTTGGCGACGAGGATGCTCGTGCTGAGGCCGCTGCGCAGCAAGACTTCGAAGACATACTTGCGTTGGTCGACGAACCGACGCGTGGTGCGAGTGCATGTTCGAGGTCGGCCTCATTCAGCACAAGACCGTTCCGGGGCTCGCAGTCTCGCCGGATGGAGTCGCTCGCGTCCGGCTTCCAGGCGCGGAGTGCGACGCATCGTCAGTACTATGCAGCGTCGAGATCAAGACGCGCGTCGCGCCTGGAGGCGCGGTAGACGCACGTATCGTGAGCACCCAGATGAACACGTGGGGGACGAGACTTGGTGGAAGGCCATACCTGCCGAGCACCGCGCGCAAGTCTTGCACCAAGCTGTGGTCCTCCAAATCGATCACGTGCTCTACGTTGCTGCCAGCACGAGTTCGTGTTTGTACGCCTGCCTCGTTGAAGTGCCTCCGGACGCCCGGCTCGCCATGGAGCGCGCTCTGAAACCGTGGGCGGACAAGCTCACGACATGGGCGCACCAGAGCATCGACAGCGGGTGCGCCGCCCAAGCCACCTGCCATCTTCGGCGAGGAGGAGGGGGCGGTGCTGAGCTCGCACTTCCGGCTGTGGCGCGCCATGCGCAAGCTTGTCGCTCTGAAGGGGCCCATGCGGCCCGTGCATGTCATCAAGTGCTTACCGCAGGAGCTATACAACGTCGCAAAGGGCGGCGTCGACGGAAGCACACAGTACGTGGAGCAGATCACCAACACGCAGTGCATGAATCTGAGCTGCGACCAGAACATCGCGTTGCGCACGTACAAGCAGCTCGTTGTCAACGCCATCGTGGTCTACCGCTACTTACAGGCTGCGAGGAAGAGCAACCTCGAAGACAGCGACGGGCTAAAGGCCCTCCGCGACAAGGTGAACCGCTCTGAAGCGCTCAGCACTGTCTCGTTCCGCCTCACTGTCGACATGGTCCGTCACGTCTACAGGAGCAGGCAGCTCGATACGGCGCAGGTGGAGTTCAACATGCAGCCAAGCATGCCCAAGCCCACTGGGCTCACCAGGGAAGCGGCGAGGGACCTCGTGACCGCCGGTCAGCGCAAGCGAACCCCCGAGTTGCAGAAGTTCTTCAACCACGGCCAAGCCCGCGACATCCGCCTCGATGCCGCACTGCAACATGACTCAGAGGCAGCGGGAAAGGCATCCTTCAACGCCAACAACAAGAGGATTCCCGCCAAGCGGCTCTGCGTCATCTGCGGCAAGCAAACGCACCGTCGTTGCACCATCTGCGGTGTGCCTCTGCACGTGTTCATGAGAAAGAATGAACGCACAACCTGCTTTTCCAAGTGGCACACGCGCGTGCGCGTCGAGCCTCACGAAGGCTTCAAGAAGCGCAAGACAAACGTCAACGGAACACCTTCGCCCATTTGCCTCGATCATGTCGATTCGAGCAGCGCCAGTGCCTCGTCCGGTACCCCTACAGCGCAGAGCAGGAACGACCACGTAGCCCAAGCCAGCTACACCGACACCCCATCAAGCCATAGTTCAAGATCCTCTCGCAGCAGCCTCAGCACGAGTCCATCGTGCCCTTGATGCAGCCCAAGTTGGCCTCAGCATCCGCACAGGCCAGTCGGAAGTGACCAACACTTTACGCTTCCATACAAACCCAGTAGTTGAAAGTTCCAAAAATGATTAGAATCATGATAGCAACAGGTCAGTCGAGCGCAAGCAGGAGAGCCGATTTACTAGGGATAATATGGCTATCCTGATTAAACTCCGTCTAGGGCGATGGGATTGGGATATCCGTTGCACATGCGGATGCCGACCCCGGGCCCTTGAGCTGGCCGCGGATCCCACAGTGCAACAGGATGAGTTTTTGGAGGGCATCCGCAAAGTGCACGCACTTGGAGAGGCTAGCGTGACAGGCACCCACCCTGTCAACTCAGCTCGCTCGTTTCCGTGTCAAAAGTGTAGCAGTTGATGCGGTGAAGAATGGAGACCACAAGGGCGTGAGATCGGTGGGCGTTGCTCGGTGGGTGAGCCAGAGTCTGTTCACGTGGCCGCGCCGAACTGCCCGGGCGTGGCAGGGCAAACGCTTGGTACTGGCAATCTTTGTTTGCAGGCAGGACGAGCGTGAGACGGCGCCGTCTGCAGCCCGCCCTCTCACGCACGCGCATCCGCGCTCTCGCGCGCGCTCGTGCGCGCTCGTGCCCTTTCGCCCTGGCTCTGGTAAGCGCCCATGTCGAAGAAGGCCACCTCGAGCGTGGCCAAGTCGAGCGTCCTCTCATCCGTGGGAGGAGGGTCTACCTCGGAGGATGCCTTCGGCGCAACCGGCGCCAAGCGCCAGCGTAATCTTCGCCTGACGCGTCTCAAGTCCATTCTCATGGGAAGCGTCAACCTAACGATGCTCGTCTTCGCCTGGGCCCTCATCGTGCGCGTCTTCGCGTACTCGAGCGGTTTTATGATGGAGACGGCATCCAAGTCGGTCTCCGTGGACGTGAACGGGAGCGATGCTCTCGAGTTTGCCAACTTTGTGGGTGTACAGCTCTTCCGCTCGGCGGCTGACCATGGCTCGTATGCGTGGGTCCAGGCCGATACGGTGCATCTGACCCCCTTGGACTCCGGCATGACCCACTTCGTGCTCGTTTCCACTGCGGCAGAGTTCACTGCGATCGGTGCGCACGCATGCACTGGCACTGGAGCGGTCACCACTGCCGCAGGGGTCTCCGGTGAGGGAACAATCGCCTTCCATTGCGCCCTCGATGGGACCGGGGCACCCCAAGACTGCGAGGAGGTGTGCTTGCAGCCGCAGGACGTCCTTGGCAACGACCACCTCCTCGTGCCGGTGCTGGACCCTGTATTCGAGATTGAGGAGTACTACCGTACCAAAAATAGCCTCGGCTTCGGCACCACGTACGCGTCAGAGCACGTGGTCTCGGTTACCCACACCGGCAACGGTATGTACGTTCTGGAGCTGGAGTTACGTGTCGTTCAAAAGTCCAACGCGCAAGACAAATACCACATCCGCTGGCAAGACATACTTGCCTGCCTCCTGCTGGTCGACTACTGCTTCAGCATCTACGGCCGCATCTTGACCTGTCCCGTGCTCTTTCGCGGTGTCAAGATCCGCTCCTCGCGCGTGCTCGTCAAGGCCGACCTTATGGGAGGGCTCTTCACCTCGCCCGGCCGCTCGCTGAACCTCTTCATCTTCACAGTCGTGTGCGGCGCCCACAACTACCTCTTTATCGATGCTGCCCTCTACCAGCACTCCTTCATCTCGCACATGTGGGCAACCGCATGCGTTGCTGCGGCAGCAAGCCTGCTACTCAGCTTCCTGGTCTCCCTCTCACGCCGCCGCCTCTTTGTTACAGGGTCCATGATCTTCGGGCTTGCCTTTCTAGCGCGTCTGCTCGTGGCATCAACCGTCCAGGTCAACGCGCAGTCCGAGATCCGCGGGCTTGGGCAGGTGCTGGAGAAGGATTGCATACTCCTGAATGCCACACACAACCTGCTTGGTGGAATTCCCTGCAACATTGCTGATGGCATGGGCATGTCCGGTCTGGAGATCTTCTACGTCGTCCACTTCGAGCCGCTCATTCTCACGGTCGTCTTCGTCTTTGCCGTCGACGTTTTCCTCTTTCTGTACGGCTTTCTTCGCCGCATGTTCCCAGGCAAAAAGCTGCACAGCTCGTCGGTTGGGCCTGGAGGCGCCGCGAGCAGCCATCGCAGCGGCAAGCATCGGGCAACGGGGAACACCACGATTCCTGGCATTAGTGATTACGACGCCACCGCGCTCCTGAGCAACCACGGTAGCAGTGTCTTTGCTAGGTCCTGGGCCAGCCCTATCTACACCATCCTGGGCAAGTTCACGCATGCCAGCACGACTCTCGAGGACGACCTCGTCATGTATGGCCCACTCCTTATTAAGGTGCAAATGCTCCCCCTCGCGGTGCTCGTCGCCCTCGTCCGCGGTAAGAAGGCTACTGTCCACCTCCTCATCCACCATGGCCTCTACAACGGCATTCTCACGGCGCCCTTCAAGCTCGTGTCCTATCGTCAGAACCGTCGCAATATTCCGGACTACATCAACGAGTATGACTTCTCCAAGATGCCGGACCTGATCAACGGAGAGCCCCTGCAGTAGATAAGGCGCAAGAAAAATCTCAGGCTCGCTCCCACGCCACATATCATTATTCTAGCACTTTACGTCACGATGCTGCACTTAGGCCTAGAGCTTGGCGGCGGGCACGCCAGCCCACCGCGCGATGTCACGGAGCGCCTGGTCGACGTCCTGCGCGAAGCGAAGCGAATCAGTTTCGGGGCTTTTGCGCTTCGACTCGATGCACAGGGAGACCGAATCCTTTTCTGGGATGTAGCAAATGCCGTAGCCATTGTCCACGGCTGAGCCAAAGAGGCCGCCAAAGGGGCGACCAACGTAGCCGTTGTTGGAAGTAGAGAGGATGTATTCCGTGGCGCGGGCAAAGACCGGGTGCTGAAAGAGCTTGGGCGCGGCCTTGTGCACCTTGAGACCGAGGATGTGGCGGTCAACAGCGCGGCCCTCGCGGCCCTCCATGATGTACGCGATGTGCGCCTTGCACGCCTCGCGCAGGCGCTCCGTAGTGTCTGGGCTGTTCGCCAGAGCCGCCTGTACAAAGGCCTCGCTGGCAAGCGAGACCACACGGCACGTCTCCGTTCTGCCCTTGAAGCAGTGCGTCATGCCAATGGTCTCGTACGTCGGTGGCGGCCCGGCGCTCGGTGCCCGCCGCCGCCAAGCTAGCTGCATGGCCATTTGAACTGCGGCGTCTGGACTCAGCTTCGCCTCCTTCCAGACGTTTTTGCCCAGGCCCTTGCACGAATACACGCGAACGTCAGTGTCCGCGATCTCCGTATCGATGTTCTCCTCGGCGGCGCGCAAGTCGGCACGCAGCGCGTCGTCCACGGCAAACTCGATGCGCTCCCATGCCAGCGCGCTGCCTCCGGGGACGGCCCCGCCTAGCCTTTCCGCCTCGCGCTCGGCGTGCGTCAGCGCGTCGTTGAAGAACATCTTGAGCGGCACGGGCGCGTCGGCCCAGCTGTGCTCCACATTGATGGACGGGTTGCCATCCTCCTTGACCTTGATTTGGAAGGACTTGTCGAACCACGTCGTGCGCCCGTCGCCCACAAAGCACGTCTGCGCGCACTCTGAGTCCGTCTGGTCCACGCCGTCCTCCAGCGAGAGTGTGAAGACGCTCGACTCGACCGCGGTGAGCGCCGCGGCGTTCACCGGATTTGCCACCATGCGGTTGCGCGTCTGCGCCCACGTCTCGCGCTTCGTCGAGGTCAGCACGGCCATCGGATCCGCGGCCAGCCCGCGCTGCGCAGCGTCAGCGCGAATCTCTGCGATCGTGGCACACAGGTCCCCCAGCGAGGCCACCTCGCGGCCCTTGAGCACTGGGACGCGGTACAGGTGGCGCTTCGCGATGACCACAACGTGCTGCGACTCCGCTTCCGTGTACTTGATCTGCTGGTCCTCCGTCACGCCAGGCAGTCGCGTGAATGAGAACATGCGCCTGTATTGATCCATGCACTGCACCTGGCCGGCTGCGTCCGTATTGGCCGGTACCTCCTCCGCCAATAACTTCACGTGGTACAGTAGGGCGCCCTGCACGAGCGCAGCTGCCGAGAACGTCTGGTCCCACTTCTTGCGATGCTCGCCGAAGAGGTACCCGGTCACGTTGCTGTGAATGGGCAGCGCCACACGCCACTGCATGTATGCCACCGGCATCCACATGGGGTCCAGCCAGTTTCGGCTGGCTGCCGCCAGCTCTTCGAGCTCGGCATGCGCAGCCAGCACGCTCTCGTCCTCGGCCGCCTCCGCGGCCAACTTCTTCACCTCGCCCAGCTTCGCCTCCGTCAGGTACGGCGCGAGGGTCGGCACGACGCGCTCCATGGTCTCTTGGACGCTGGGCAAGGGCAGCGCGCGCAGGCTGTCCTGCCCGGCGTAGGTCCCCATGGCGGCCGTGCGCTGCGTCTGTGCCCGTGCCGCTCTCGCGGCGAGCCTGCGCGACGCGACGCTGCGCGCGCCGAGAACCAGCATTGGGTCCGGGCGAGCGCCGCCCTGCGCGAGTTCAACCAAGTGGGTCTAGCTCTAGCTAGCTCTAGCGGCGGCGGCGGACGTGCAAGTCGACTTGGCTGATCGGACCGTGAGTTGAGCCTGAGGTCCAGGAGTGCCAACACTGGCACTGCACTGTCTGAGTCACGGTCACCTCACTGACTGTCAGTCCTCTCATTCAAGTTGTGCCAGCCAGCGGCAGCAGTCACGGTGCAGTGCAACGCATCGTCGAACTCAGCACCACCTTGGGGGCGTGCCACTGCGTGCCACTGGCAGTGCTGCTCAAGTTTGCAAAGGCAGGCCTACCAAGCCTAACTGTACCATGGTAAGTATAGCTACGAGAGCGAAACTATGCTTCTTCTGCGAATCTGCTCGAACGTTTATCAGAGCACCACCAGCAGCGGCGGCAACGAGCAGCAGCACCAGCACAGGGTCCAATTCATTCATCGGTTCGGGCTAGCTAGCAGGCTCCAAGGGGAAGGCACGATTCGTGCGGCGCTTGAGCGAGACACGCAAAAACAGCAGCAACACAACAGAGAGCGTGACTCGCCTTGCGACGGATCAGGGGCTGACCTGGCCGTCCGCAAGAAAGTCCCAGGTTGTGCCAGAGCGCACAATGGCCTCGATGGTGTTGTCCTGGGAGGCAAGCACCTCGCGCTTGGCCTCGAGGCCCTTGCGAAGGATGGAGGCCAGGTCGTTGGCCTTTTGTGGGGTCGACCCCTTGGGCCGCATATAGCGCGATGCGCTCGACTCCGTCACAGGCTTGAGCGCGGCGCGCCCCGACGCGATAGACTGTTGCAGGCTGTGTGGCAACTGCACGGCCGGCGCGGCCGGCTTCTGCTGCACCGGTGGGGGGCGCAGGGGACGGGCCGGCGGAGGCCCGGTCTCCTCGTCCAGATCGGCCGTGGACTCCTCCTGCACGCGCGGCATGTTGGGTGGCGTCGTCGAGCCGATGCTGGTGCCGCCGCCGGCGGAATCTTGAACCGCAGAGCCGGCTGCCTCGGCCTTGTCGTCAGGACGCAGGTCCTCCATGAGGTTGTCGACGAGGTTGTCGACGATATCATCGATGCGCGAAGGCTCTGCTGCGCGGACCTGCTCGATGCGAGCAGCGTTCTCGCAGACCTGCTCTACAATGCGATGGAGCTTGAGGCGCAGCGCACCAACCTTGGCGTCTGAGAGCGCCGCCGCAGACTGCTGCGCGCTCGGGTTGAGGAAGGGATGCGAGAGCAGGCCGCGGTGACCGTCACGGTCGACAATGGGCGGGCGACGCGCCGGGTCAAACTGCAGGCACTGGCGCACGGAGTCCACCATGGCCGGGTACGGGTGCTCGAGCGCCGGAAAGGGAATGCGGTAGTTTGGGTCCGAGATGCAGTGGATCTTCTGAATGAGCTTGAGATCGTGGAAGGGCGTCTGGCCGTAGACCAGCAGGTAGAGGATGCAGCCCATGGACCAGATGTCGCTGGCGCGGCCCTGCTTGAGCTTCATGCCGGCGCCGCCGATGCGCGGCTGCGAGCCCGGCGCGCTGTTGATGTCGATGATGGACTCCGGGCTCATAAAGTTCAGCGTGCCCACTTGCGTGTCGCGCATGATGTTGGTGGTATCGTTGGCGATGGCCTTGGCGATGCCAAAATCGATGAGCTTGAGCTTGCCTTTGACGAAGAGGAAGTTGGCCGGCTTGAGGTCGCCATGCACAATGCGCTCCTCGTGGATCGCGTGCACGGCCTGCAGCATGTTCATCCAGACCAAGCGAATGAAGTTCACCGACAGGCTGCCTACCATGCCAGGCTCGGACGGCGCCGCGGCTTCGCGGCGCTGCTGCTGCAGCATCTGGTTGAGGTCAATCTCGCCGTGCTCCATGACCACATAGATGACCTTGCGCGCCTGATCAATTTCCGAGTCCACCAGGGTGATGATGTGCGGGTTGCCACGCAGACGCTCCAGCAGTTTGATCTCGTTCATGAAGCTGGCCAGCGCCGACGGCTCCGTGCGCGACAGCTTGATGCGCTTCAGCGCGTAAATCTGCGGCTCCGTCTGCCCAATGGCCAGCACCTTGAAGACCTTGCTCGACCCGCCGCGCCCAATCACCGCCAGTCGCAGGTACGGCTTCCCGTTCACCAAGAAGAGGTTCTTGTCCGAGAACATTGAGTCGTGGAAGCCCTGCGCCTCGACCGGCAGGCTGTCACGGCGCCGGTCCGCGGCCACCCCCGCAGCGCCCGCTGAGAGGTTTCCGGTGGTCGCCGCGGCCGTCGCAGCCGTCACCTCGGTGGCCTCCACGCCGGAGTGCGTACGCCGCAGAACGACGGTTGGCTTGTCCGAATCCCGGCGCTGCGCAGGCCGGTCGTCTCCCCCTTCGGGCACCAAGGGCATCGTCTGCGTCGGCTCGTCTGCACTCGGGTCCGGGGTTGTCGGCCCTTCGGCATGGCGCCCAGCACGCGCGACGTCTGGCCTCCAGTTCTTGATGTAGCTCAGGTCGCCCATGCTGCGCTCCGACTTACTGCCGCTGCCCGCCTCGTCGCTTCCCTGCGATGGCGGCGCCGCAGCAGCAGGGGCGGCGGGCGTGGAGGAGGCGGTGGCGGCGGCGGCGGTGGCGGCGTTCGCGGCGGTCGTGGCAACGATGGCTGCGCCCTCGCTGGTAGCCGCCGATGTCATGGCCTCCTCGGTCGGGTCTTCGCCCACTACCACGCGCTTGGCGCGACCGATCTTGCTCAGCTTGGTGGCCGGCTTGCGCAAGCCGCCGCGTTTCGGACCCGCGGCGCCCGACGACCGCAGCAGCGAAGATGACCTCGCAGTCGAGCGGCCAAGAACCACGGTGGGCTCGGCGCGCGCGGCGCTCTGGACTTGTTGTTGCTGCTGCGTCGCGGAGACAGCAGCCGCCGCACTGAGGCCGCCATTCTGGAAGGCGACGGTCTCGTCCGCGTCCACCTCGGGCTGAGCTGGCCGCACCCAGGCGCGCAGCACCTCGGCGCGGTCGGCCGCGGTCACGACCCTGTTCTTGATGGCCACATCCACAACGCGCCGGGCCCGATCCTCGGCGCCGTTGCGCATCTCGAAGCCAGCCCATTGCTCATAGAATTCCTTGTAGTACTTGGAGACGCCCAGCGCCGCCATGCGCTCAAACACCAGGCGTGCGCTCTTCCCGTCGCTCGTGCGCTCCACGAATTTCGCCAGGCCCACCCAAGCGCGCAGTTTCAGGTACGAGGCGTTCTCCAGGCCCGCAGTGTCGGCCTCCAGCAGCTTCAGGTGCTCCTGCGTGCTTGCCTCCGGCGACAGCTGTACCAGCTGGGCCGCATCGTGCCTGAACCACGCCTCGAAGCTGGCGTCCGAGCTGCCCTTGAGGAGTGCCGCGCGCACCAGGGCCTCTCGCCTCGCGTCCTCACCGCCCACCTCGCGCTCCTTCTCGAAGCTCGCCGGGTCGAAGACGGCCTGCCGCCGCTCCGCTGTCGCCACCGGCCGCTTGCGCCGTACGCTCGCCGCCGCCGTCGCCGCCGCCGCCTTGCCCTTTGCGGGGACGTCCGGGACCAGGTTTTCCTTGTCGGTGGTCTCCACCATGGCGGCCGGCGAGGGAGCACGAGCGGGCGTACGTGCGAGGAAGCGGAGCGTGCGAGCGTGCGTGCGAGCACGCTACTGCACGCGGGCCGCGGGCCGCCGACGCTGCGCCGCCGTCGCGCCGCGCCGCCGCCCACCCAATCAGGAATGCAGGCGCGGGCGGGACCCTGGGGCCGGCGCCTGTCATGGTCGCGGCGGCCGTTGCACGCTGTCCGAAAACCGCCGCTGCGTTTTTTTCCCTCCCGACTTGAGTTTCTGGGGCCAAGGACTCGCCGACTCGGAACGGGGGCCAGCAGAGGAGGAAGAAAGACGGACAGTGGCTCGGCCGAGGCTAGTAGCACGGCACATCAAGCACGAGCCAGGTGACATTTCGAACTGCACAGTCGTGTCCAGCTCGGGAGTTGCTGCACGAGAAGCACAAGGCTGGCCTCCTGTCTTGTGTGTTAGTAGCGGCGCGATGCCGCTACGTATGTGCTTTCTCGAAACAAACTATTCCTTGTACCCCTGTTAGGTCATCTCACAGTTAAATTTCACGGACACCGCTCAAGAAAGCCTCAGCGCCGCTCATCGCTCGCTTGCACCCTCCGCCGATCTCTCTCCAGCATCATCGAATCCCCGCATTCGCTATCATCACTTGGCCCTTCGACGCCGAGATGCGCGATGCTCCCCATCCATGTCCGAGATTGCGGTCATGAAGGCCTCAAAGTCGTCGATGGCCAGGACCAGCTCCACGAACCACTGGTTTACGTCCTCCTCAAAGAGAGCGCAATAGCGGCCGTCCAGGCTCTCGCGACACTCGCAGAGAAACTGCGTACGACTCGCGTTGTTCGCCCGCAGAAAGCTCTCTAGAAGCCGCTCAGCATCGCGCACGTAGCGCTTATGCGCCTGCGTCTGCTCCACCGTGAAGGCGGCGCCGGGCACCTGCTCAGAGAGGACGTCACGAAACTCCCTCAGCACATCCTCGCGGATCGCGTGCAGCTCCGTGGCTAGCTCTTGGCCCGCCCTGTACAGCAAGGTCCAGTCCTGCGAGTCCTTGCCGCCGGCGTCCGCCCGGGCCGCCGCCGTCTTGCACTCCTCCTTGCTCTCCGCCATGCGGGAATGCAAGCACGTTCCGCTCTCTCCGCTCTGTCGCGGCCGAGAGGAGCGCGCGTCGCGCCCGTCTCGCGCTCCGTGAGCGTGAAGAAAGACCTTTGCCGTTCTGTTCGAGGCCGGCCTCGCCCTCGCTCGGGCGCTCCTGATGAGCTCCTGCAGTGCCGAGTTATGGCCGTTCCGAGCCCGGAAGAACCGGGCTCGTCGGCGAAGCCCAAATCCGGGTTTCCCCGGCTCAGATTGTCACTGCTCCGCTGCAAATCTGATTTTCTCGCCGGCGGCGGCGGGCGGCCTGAGGGCGGTCGCGCGGCGCGGCGCGAAGGGTGCGCGGCGGCGGCGCGCGCGGCGCGGGAGCGTGCCCCAGCCGGCGCGACCGACCCCGGCGCGGCCCAGCGCGGCCCGGCGCGGCCCGGCGCGGCGCGGCGGCGCGGCGTGGCGGCGTGACGGCGGCGGACTCACCTCACGCTCGCCACGCGGGCTGCTATCCTGCGTGCAGCCTCGTTCGTCGTCGAAGTTCGTGGGCGCGCGCTGCGCACGCCCTCTCCGTCGAGAGCGCTCGCGAAGGGGCCGGCAGTGAAGAATGGCGGATCCAAAGGTAGGCCTTGGACAGCCAAAGGACGAGCAGGAGGGAGAGGACGAGCAGGGCAAAGGGGCTACCACCACCACCACCACCTCGTCGTCGTCGTCGTCGTCGTCTACTACAACCTCGTCGAAAATGCCGCCGCGGCATCCCGGGTCGCAGCGACGCGGCCGCACGGAGCAGTCAGACGCAGGCCCCGATGGCGACGGCGGCCCGGACGACACGGAGAGCAACCCCAAGGGCGATGAGGACAGCGAGACGCTCTCGCGCGCCAGCTCGCCTGTGCGGCGGCGGCCGTACTCGTACAGCGACTTTGGGTTCTCGAGCTGGGAGGAGCGGCAACCGAACTTCGACGCAGGCAACTGCCTCGGCCTAGACTTTGGTGGCACGCTGTCCAAGATCGCCTTCTTCGAGCCGGACCAGGTGCCAGGGTTCGCGAGCCCGCTGGCAACTTTCTTGCTGAACCGCACCACCTACGGAGCAAGCGGCGAGCGCGACACGCACCTCTCGTTTCACTCGGCCAAGCTTGGCGGGCGGCTGCACTTTATCAACTTCGAGACCTCGCACACGCATGGCGCCATTAAGCTGCTCAAGAGCCTGGACCAGCACAATATTCGGCGTGTCCAGGCCACGGGAGGCGGCGCGTACAAGTTTAGTCAGCTCATCAAGGACGAGCTGGGCATCAAGCTTCTCAAGCAGGACGAGCTGGAGACCGTGGTGCGCGGAATCATCTTCACGCTCCTGGAGCATCCGGACAGCGAGTGCTACTCGTACGAGGCCAACCTGGACGACTTCCAGGACCTGGCGGACGGCGCGCAAAAGGGTCGGCATCACGGCGTCTCGCACGACGCGCTCTCGTACGAGATGCGCAAGGTGCCGCGGCCCATGCCGGTGTCCAAGGGCTCTTTCTTCCCGCTGCTCGTGGTCAACATCGGCTCGGGCGTGTCCATCATCAACGTGACGTCGCCGACGAACTTTAAGCGCGTCAGTGGTACCGCCGTGGGCGGCGCCACCTACTACGGCCTGTGCAAGCTGCTGTGCCGCTGCAATGGCTTCAATGAGGCCATGGATCTGGCCGAGCTCGGTGACTCGCGCGAGGTGAACCTCACGGTCCAGGACATCTACGGTGGCTCGTACGAGAACGTTGGCCTCGGCGGCGAGGTGACGGCCTCCTTCTTCGGCAAGTCCGCCGCGGCGCGCGGCCGTGTGCGCACCAAACGCAGCCGCAAGCGCCACTACATCTCCTATCTGGAGCGCCTTGCGCTCGTCTTGATCGCCCTGCTCGTGGCCAACATGCTCGTGGGTGCAGGCTTGTCGGTGCGCGACGGCCACTTCAGCCTGCGCGATCTCGTTCTCACGCTCATGCCGGCTGCCATCGCCTATGTGGTGTTCTGGTCCCACGAGGCCAAGCTGACATCCTCGCATCCGCCTGATGACGAAGGCCCAGACGCCTTTCCCTCCGGTCCGCTGCACTCCAAGGGCAGCAGCGACAAGGCGACGCTCTTCGAGGAGGCTGACATTGCGCGCGCTCTTGTCGTCATGGTGGCGCAGAATGTGACGCAGATCGCCTTCCTCAACGCCAAACTTCACCAGTCAAAACGCGTGCTCTTCACCGGCAACTTCCTTCGCCACAACAAGATCGCACTGCGCGCACTCTCCTCCATGATGTTCAACTGGTCGCGCGGCGACATCCAGGCACTCTTTATGGAGCACGAGGGCTACTTTGGCGCCATCGGCGCCTTTCTGTACTCCATCGACAAGAATGGCATCCGCCATCCGGACGACGAGGACGAGGAGACGGCATCCAATGCCGGATCGCAGGCCGACGACAGCGACTTCGAGATCGACGTCATCCAGGACCTCCTGTACCGTGGCGGCTTCCCGCGTCGTCGCTCAGCGCTCATGGAGAACCCGCCTCGTGGCCCGCCCTTTCAGAGGTAGCTCTAGCTAGCTTTTGCGCTCGACTGATTTCCAGTGGCTCAGAGACATTCGCGGTGTTGTGCCATTTTGTACACCGCGGCACAGGGCGTAGCGCGCGCGTGGTCCATGCAATGTGGTGCAACGCAACGGAATGCGGTGGAGTGGGAGCGAGCAAATCTTCCTCATTGCTCATCTCGCGCGCAGCTCGCCACCTCGGAGACTCCTGCCATGCGGACGGTACCGTACCTCGCTTTCCTGGCCCGGCCAAAGGACGTGTGCATATTTTTCCTGTAGCAAGTAGTAGCAAGTAAATGTTGCGAACACAGGCCCTCTGACGTGTGCTCGTCGTGCGCTTTTTATAAAAATAGAGAGGAAGAAAGGGAGGCATTTGGACGGCCATTTGCCGGTTGTCTCTGTGCATGTGTGTTTCTTGTTTTTAAAATCAGTCTCTCTCTCTCTCTCTCTCTCTCTCTCTCTCTCTAAAAGGCCTACCAAGCGCACACGCGCCATGTCGCAACACGCAGCATGGCGATCAGTCCTCCTCGTCGTCATCGCCGCCAGCTGAGCTGTCACTGGAGCCGTCATCGGCGACTTCGTCCTCGGGATCCTCTGGAATGCCCTCCAGCTTAAGCTCGGCGCAAGGGTTGAACTTGGCAGCCGAGTTGCACTTCTCGTGGTGCTCATTGACGATGAGCTCGAAATAGTTGTCGTTCGGGCCGTAGACACGGTCGCCGATGCGGAGGTCGAACTCGCTTGGGCGTTCGTGAATGAGCATGGTTTGTTCGTACATGATCTGCACGAGGTCGAGCATCTTCTTGCGCTTCCAGGCGAGGCCGTGATTGCCAATGCCAGGGCTGACGTTGCCCTCGATGAAGAGGACGTTGAGGAAGGCGTCCATCATAAAGTCGAGGCCGACGAGCTGAAAAGAGCCACTCCAGCGCTTGTAGTAACTGCGTCCCGCATCGAAGACGAGGCGACCAATCTTGTAGAGCTGAATCTCGATGTCGCCGCAGGCGACGCAGTGGCCGTTCGAGCGGAGGTACTCAATGAAGTGCGGGAAGTCCCACATGGCGTCTGACGGCTTGAAGTCGCTGCGCTCCATCTGGATATGTACGTTGGTGAGCACATCGTCCTTCTTGGTGGAAGTGGGCTTGTATTCGGCGAGACTGCGGCGAATGTAGCCCGGGTTCGCAAAGACAATGTATGGCTTGGTGCTGGCGACGAAGATGTACATGCGCATGTCGAACTTGCGGTTGTCCAGGAGCAGCGGGTGCTCAATGTAGGCCTGCGCCACGTAGTTCATGGCGTTGGGCTCGCAGGCACCGAACTCCTGCCGCGAGGGCCCGAGATCGTCGACGACGCTGATGCCCATGCCCTTGGAGCCCTCGCCGGACTTGCAGCTCTTGAGCACCCACATGCGACCGGTGTCCGGGTGCTTGAAAAAGGCCTTGCAGTCGGTCGGCCGGTTCATGTCGTACGAGCGCGGCTGGATGTGCAGCGACTCAAAGGTGCACTTGAATTTGCGGACATGACTGCGCAGTGTGGCGAGCTGCGTCTTCTTCTTGGACCCGATGCGGCCCAGCGAGGCCACCATGTCGTAATACTGCTTGCCCTCCTTGAGCTGGCGGAAGACCACGCGCGGCACGCCCTTGAGCACCAGCGTGGCCTTCTTCAGGTCCGGCTCGTCTCTGAATCCAAGGTTCTTGTGCGCCGCCGCCAGCACCTGCACGTCAAAAACCTTGCGCGGCTTGTACACGCCCACATTGGGCGAGTCACGCACCACCTGCACGGGCATGTTCTTGTAGCAGGCTTCCTCCTTGGAACTCAACTTGCGGTGGCCGGTCTTCTGCGCCTCTTCGTGCTCGGCGCGCGTCCCGTACCGCCGCTTCACGCTCAGCAGGTCGCTCCCGCTCACATCAAAGCCGGGCTCCGCCTGCTCGCGTTGCCGCTTGGTCATGCCCAGCACGCCGGGTGGAAGCGGCGCCCCAGCGCCCCCCGACCCGCCGCCACCGCCGCGCTTGCTGCCCGCCGCGCCCATGAGGGAGGCGCCGCTCGAGAGGCCTCCGCCCGCGCCGCCGGCCGCACCGCCGCCGCCGCCGCTCTTGGCGACGAGCGCCAGCACCACCAGAAGCGACACTACGGCCATGGCGTACGTGAGCGCCCGTTGCCGAAACTCCGGGTTCTTCTCCAGCCGCGAGTACAGCTCCATGGCCTGCACCTTGAACTGCATCATGTACGACTCCAGCATTAGCTTCCATGCTGGCCCCCGCTTGCCCTTCTTCTCGCTCTTGCGCTTCGTCCCGGACGACGACGACTTTGACTTTTTCGTCTTGCTCGCCTTCGCCTTTTTCTCCTTCTTCAGCGGCAGCTCCGTCGTCGCCGCCATGCTGTTGTTCTTGCTGCTGCAGCAGCTGCTGCTGCTGCTGCTGCGGCTACCTCGTCTGCCGCGCCCGGACGCCACACTGCGACGCAGGCTGCGCGCGCCGCACTGTCCGCGAGCGGCGACGCAGCGCGTGCCTCGCCTCGCCTCGCCGCACCGCGCCGCGGCCCGCCCCGCCCCGCCCCGCCCCGCCTCGCCTCGGGCGCGCGCGCGCGAACGGTTTGGCCGCGTCGCGCGCCCCGGGCCGAGCGAGTCCGAGTGCCAGTGCAAGAACGAGGAGGAGTCGATGCCGGCCCCGTCCCGCTCCCAGGTCCTCAATCCCAGTACCCCAATAGACCGCGCTCAGCGGCCTTCCGAGTCCTTAGGCCTCCTATTAGGCCCCCTATTAGACCATTTATATTTGCTCGCATCCGCCGCAGTCCGGGCCATTCCGGTGCGTTTGCCCCGTTCAGTATCCATCCAGATAGGCCCTGTGCGCCTGCGTCACAGGCCCCCTCGCGGCGGCGCGCAGTCAAGTCCTGCGACGCTGCGCGCGCCCCTTACGCCGGTGCGCCGAGCCGTGCCGCGCCGCGCCGTGCCGTGCCGTGCCGCGCCGCGCCGCGCCGTGCCGCGCCGTGCCGCGCCGTGCCGACGGCGTGCGGTCGCCCGGCGCCGGGCGCGACGGCGGCGCGATTCGCGGCCGCAGCGCAGCGCGGCCGCAGCGCCACCGCGTCCGGTGCGCGCGCGGCGGCCTTCCTCGCCGCCGCCGCCCGCAGCGGACCGGGGGTGGGCGACTTCAAATTTGAAAAAATGAAAAATGCAGCGCTGCGGCCACTGCACTGCAGGGCAGCGCCGCCGGGCCGCCACTGGCACAGAGGCCCGGCAAGTCGAAGTTCAAGGCAAGCGCAGTCAGTGGCGGCGCTGCGAGCCTGTCACCGGCACAGTGATCATGAGTGTCTGGACGCGCGGCCTGACTCGAGCTGAGGTTGGGGCCGAGGGGCCGCGGCGGCGGCGACGCGGCGCAGAGCGGCATCGGCGCGGCGCATCGCGGCGCGGCGCAGCAGCCGGGCAGGCGGCAGCCGGGCAGGCGGCGGCCGGGCAGGCGGCAGGGCGGCCTTCGCGTCGCGCTGGGGAGGATGGTGCCGCGGCCCGCGGCGCGCGATGGCGCGGCGGCCAGCGCTGAGGCGGGGCGCGGCGAGGAGACCGCGACCGCGGCGGCCAAGGCGGAGGAGCAGCAGAAGGAGCAGGTGGCGCTGGACGGGAGCGAGGAGAGGAAGGAGCAGGGCCAGGAACAGGGCAAGGAGCAGGAGCTGGAGCAGGAGCAGGAGGGGCAGCAGCAGCAGCAGCAGGAGGAGGAAGAGGAAGAGGAAGAGGAGGAGGATAGCGACCTCTTCGACGCGCCGCTGGTGCTGCTGGAGCTCGGCACGCGGCGCGTCAAGAGCACCGTGAGCATCCCGCAGGTGCGGCTGCAGGAGACGGTGCTGAACCTGAAGCAGCTGCTGCGCGACGTGCCGGAGCTGTGCCACATCTCGAGCTGCTGCCACCTGGAGACCGTGCCGGCCAAGGAGGTGACGGAGGCTCTTCAGGCGCGCAAGAGCAGCAAGAAGAAGAAGAATGTGCAGCGCGGGGGTAGCAAGCGCGCGCAGGGCGCGCCCGCCGTGCACCCTTTCCAGGAGACCACGCGGCTGCCGGAGGACGCTCTCTTGGCCTCGTGCGAGTCGCTGCTGCGCGGCGACTACTTGCTGCTCGTGCCGGACACATACACGTCGGCATCGGCCTGGGACCACGTCAATCACGTGCGCGAGGTGCTGCGCAACCCGCCCGGCCCGCTGTCCGGCATGTCGGACGACGTGGCCGTGGCGGGACACGCCGGTCAAAAGGAGCTCGAGGACGAGGAGGCCGCCGCGACGGCGGCGCGCATTCCGGCGGCGCCCGTGCCCGTGCCTGTGAACCTGGAGAGCTTCTACTGCGGCGAGCAGCAGGATGCCGACGGCGTGCGCACGGCGGACGTGGTGGCGGCGCTCACGGCGCCGCTGCCAGTCTGCGTGCGCGAGATCGTGCCGTCGGGCTGGAACCCGGTCCCCACAAACCGGCGCCTCAAGAATGACCTCATGTACCTGCGCGTGACCACCGCGGACGACCAGGTGCTGCACGTGACGGCTTCGCGCGCGGGCTTCTTCCAAAATGCTTCCACCGACGCGGCCTTCAACCCGGAGCCCGCCAAGCACGGGCAGACGTGCCCGACGCTTGTGGAGCTGCTGGCCGTGGCGTCGCCCGGCTTCGCGCAGCGCTACCGCGACCTGCTGGCGGCAGCCAGGAAGCGCAATGAGGACCTGCTGGCCAGCTCGGGGCTTTCGGAGCACGACGTGGCGGCCATCACCACGAACGCGAGCGTGCCTGTGTTCTACGCTGAGGCGCACCGGCCGCCGCTCATGCCGCACCCGCAGGGCCAGTGGAACGATGCGCTTGACACGCCGCACGCACACGAGCGCGACCGCGCGCTGCGTGCGCTCTACGACCCGCTCAACATGGCCGAGGCCGCCGGCAACCCGCGCGACTGGAACGAGGAATACCAGGGTCTGCTAGAGATGCCGATTGCGACGCTGGACCAGCGCATCTGCCGCGCGCGCCTGCTCGAGGCGCTGCACAACGAGTTTGCCAACAACGCGCGCCGCGGCGCCGTGGCGCTCGTGGAGGGCCACCTGTCGCCGCTCAACGCCGCCGAGCCGCCCGAGTCGCACGTCTTCATGTTCAATAACGCCTTCCTCTCCGTGGCGCAGCCCGAGCACGGCTGGAACATTCCGACGCCTGACGCCGCCGCCGGGCCTAACCAGGCGCCCCCGGTCGCCACCTACTGCGGCGCCAACAACGATCTGCAGGCCGTGCGCAGCATCAACTACGCGCTCGAGCGCCAGCGCCTCGAGGCCGCGGCGGCGGCGCGCCAGGCTGCGGGCGCCGCGGGCGCCGAGGCCGACCGGGCCAGCCTCGATGCGCCCGAGGAGCCCTCGGCGCGCATCCACACGCTCAACACCGTGCTGGTCGACTTCCAGGGCCACCGCGTGATCGTGCAGAGCCTCGTGCCTGGCATTCTGCAGCACGACCACCACAACTCGCTCCTGTACGGCTCAGTCAACTTTGGATGCAACATCCACGCCAAGGAGGAGATGGCGGGCGACGTCGCGGCGCTCATGGGTGCGCTGCACATCACCGAGAGCCGCGTGCGTCCCTCTCAGGCGCAGGCCGGGGAGGGCGAGGCCGCGGAAACGCGCCTGCATGGGCCGGCCAACTGCAAGGGCCTCCGCGGCGCCGACGGGCGCCGCTATTTGCTCGATATTACGCGGTCCACGCCGCTTGACCTCAACTACTACACGCAGGAGGAGGTGCGCGTAGACGAGGCCCGCTACGTGGCGCTTTTGCGGCCCGAGCTTGTGGCGCACTTTGTGGACTCGCGAAAGCGCGCCCAGGAGGTGCTGCGGCGGTCCGCCGCGGAGCGCGTCTACCTCGCCTTCGAGGCCGAGCACGGCAAGCAAACCGAGGAGGCGCCGTGGTCTGATGCCGTGCATGCCGACTTGGAGAAGGCCATGCGCGAGGCACGCGCCGAGATCCCGGACGCCAGGCTCCCGCGCATCGACGTGAACCTGTACACGGCGCAGCAGCCGCCCGAGCTGCGCGACGCGCAGGCGCTGCAGGACGCGCGCGACATCTCCGCCTTTATGTTCGACGTGCAGATCCCGGCGCTCATCGCCAGCCTCCGCAGCGGCGTCGTCTCGCCCTGCGACGGCGCCTCCCTCGTCGCCACCCTCCACAACTTTGGCATCAACGTGCGCTACCTTGGCAAGGTCGCCGAGGCGCTGCTCAAGGCCGAGTCCACGGAGATCTCGGCCGATGGTGGTGGCGCCATGCCGGCGGCACCGCAGGCTCTGCACGAGCTCTGCGAGATCGAGATGCTCGCGCGCGTCTGCAAGTGGGTCTTCCGTCGCCTCATGTACAGGCACGGGGAGACTGGGACTCCGCCCGCCACCATGCTGGCGCGCTTGCTCAACGCCATCTTCGGTCGCGTCGACCTCGCGGGGGCGCCAGATGCCGGCGCGGCGCTGCTCGAGGAGGAGGATGTCGACGCCTGGCTCCTCGGCCTCGACGAGGATGCCGTCTCCAATGCGCGCGGCGCGCTTAGCCTGCGCCGCGCGGTGCGTAGCCTCGTGGAGCGCCACTTCGGCTACTCGCTGCGCTGGTGGTGGGGCGAGAGCTCCTCCTCGTCGACGGAAGAGGCGGTCGCGGCCGAGGCCGAGGCCAGGTCCGGTGAGAAGGCCGCTGCTACCACCACCGCCGCCGCCGCCGCCGCCGCCGCCGTGGAGGAGTCCGCGTCCTCCTCGTCTGACGGGGACAACACCGAAGGGGCCGGGTCGGACGAGGGCGACTCGGAGGAGGTCGTGTCCGAGGAGCCGGCCGCTGGCGTCGGGTCGCGCGCCTGCCCAACGGTGCTGCTCCGCCGCTTCTGCCAGATCTCTGGCCTGCGCGTGGCCTCGCGCAACTACGTCTTCCAGTCGCAGGCGCCGTTTTTCGAGGCCGATATCGTCGACACCGCGCCCGTGGTCAAGACCGTGCGTCCCGAGTGGTGCCTGCAGGATGTGCGCGACCGCGTCGCTAGCGCGCGGAGCCGGCTCTCGCTCAAGTCCGGTGTGGCCCAGGACCTGCACCAGGCCTACCAGCTGTCCATGGAGGCGCTGACCATGGTGTGCCAGGTGGAGGGGCCCGTGCACCGCAACGCGCTCGCATGCATCATGACCATCTCTGATGTTCTGCGCATGGTGCGCGACATTGGCGGGGCCATCACGCAGCACCGCCGCGCCCTCGCCATCGCTCAGGTGCTGGGCCCGCTCGACAACGAGCATGTCGCGTCCATGCACCTGGCTCTCGGCAACCACTTCCACATGCAGCGCGTTTACGACAGTGCCGTTGAGCACCTGCGCCGCGGCGCCTATCTATTTGAGCTCATGGCCGGTCCTCGGTCGCCGCAGGTGGTCGCAGCGTACCAGCGCCTCGCCTCGATCCACCTCGAGATCTCCGCGCCGCAGACCGCCTTCGCCTACGTGCAGGAGGCCATGAAGCGCTGCGGCGACGACAAGCACCAGCTCGCTGTGCTCTTCCGCATCTCTGCGCAGGCAATGGCCGCCACGGCCAACTGGACGCAGTCGCTCGAGTTCGAGCGCTCCGCCTATACAATCTTCAAGGCGCTCTTTGGGCCGGAGCACCAGCGCACCATCGAGTCCGCGCAGACGGTCAAGCTGCTTACCCACCGCTGCGTCGAGGAGCGCCGCGCGTCGAATGAGCTCGCCGAGGCCGCCGCGCACGCCGAGAAGAAGCGCCAGCGCACGCTTCGCGCCGCTGCCAAGAAGAAGAAGTCCACCAAGGCCAAGAAGAAGTAGAGAGCTTGTGAAGCTCTACACTGGCAGGGAATCACACAATTCACACATACTCACACACACACACACGCGCGCACGCAAAAGCCAAACCTTCAACTTTATTCGAGATACCATGCAATGCAATGCGTGTGCCGGCACACGAGGGAAGCACTTCAAGTTGCTCTTCGTGACTCATGTTTGGCCACCAACCTTGGGTTGGCCACATCAACCTTGGGTTGGCCACCAACCTTGGGTTGGCCACATCAACCTTGGGTTGGCCACCAACCTTGGGTTGGCCACCAACCTTGGGTTGGCCACCAACCATGCATTTTTGCTTGACGGCAGCAAGAGTCGCAAGAAGGAGATCAGCTGAGCACCGAGACCATGAATAATGTGCCGTGCCATCAGGCACACGGAGCAGCTCAGCTTCTTGTTACAAACGTACGAGCCTAAAGGCTGTCGCCTTGTCGCCTTGTTGACAGCGAGACTCATTCAGGCGTCCGTGGCTTCCTCGGCCACCGGCAGACACGGCTTGGGCAGCGGCATCTGCTCCGCGGTACGCTGCGCGCTCTCCGCGGCCTTGGCCTGCTCAAGCATGTGGTCCACGGTGCAGCTGAAGTGTGCCGCCTGGTTGGGCGCCTCGGCCACGGACACCTCGATGTCGCGAATGCCGCGCTCCGTGAGGCGCTCCGCGCCGAGGCGGCTCACGAGCAGACCGCAAAAGTGCTCCGCGAGCTCCTCTGCGGATGAGTGCACAAGCGGCAAAAACAGGCAGTCGCCCTTGGGGAAGGAGAACTTGGTCCCGTCCTCACAGGCAATAAGCACATTGGCCTTGTCCGACGTCGTGTCGATCTGCAGCACGTCGCTCTGCACCGGGCAGATGAAGCGCTCGTTCCACTCCTTGCACAGGTTCGTGACGTGCTTCTTCACCTCGCCAAAGTCCAGCACGTAGCCGTCCGGGCCCCTGTCGCCCGACAGCTTCACGCCCACCTGATAGTTATGCCCGTGCAGCCGCTCCCGGAACCCCTGCTCGTCCCTCGCGCCAGCAGCCCCAGCGCCCTCGTCAGTCCATCGTCTCCTCGCTGGTCCTCCGCCGCCACGTGCGCCAACCAACCCACCTTGTACGCGATGAAGTGCGCGCAGTTGAACTTGAAGCGCTCCTTCGCCACGCGCACCTCGAAGTGCGGCATCGCGGCTCGCCCGCTGCTGCTGCTGCCGCCGCCGCCGCCGCTGCCGCCGCCGCCGCTGCCGCCGCCGCCGCCGCTGCCGCGAGATCGACTTTTGCTTTTTGCTTGCCTTGCCTTTTCAAAATTCGCGCGCCGCGTCGGGGCCCACACGGCGCGCACGACTTCACCTGCCAGGCGCCGCGGCGCTCGCCCCGTCGCGGCGCGGCGCGGCAGCCGGCGCGCGGCAGACCGGCCGGCCGGCCGGCCGGCGGCCAGCCAGGCGCGTGCCGCGGCGCGGCGGCGGCCCGGTCGGCGCGCGGGCGCGCGGATGGCGGGCTGCTGACGCAGGTCCTGGCCTCGTCAGGCTCGTCTCCGAGTCGAGGCGGGAGACAGCAAAGTTCAAACCGCCGACAGCGGCGCGGCGGGCGAGCAGGGCGCGATGGAGGCGATCGTGGGCGGCTTCGGCGAGGCGCTGGAGCGCGCGGTAGATGGCGTGGACCGCGTGGCGCGCGCCTCGTATGAACGCGCGCAGGCGGAGGGCGCCGCCGCCGGGGCGACGGCGGCCGCCGTGGACGCGCGCGAGCAGCTGAGCGCGTTCACGACGCGCGTGGACGACCTGCGCGAGACGCTCGAGTTCGCCGAGCGGCTGTACCAGCGCACGGCGCCCTCGCTCAGCGAGATGCTCGAGGTCGGCAGGGCCAAGCGCGACCAGAACGCTTGGCTCCTGGCCGCCGTCTGCAGGGAGCACGGCCACAGCTTTTCGCGCGCGGACCAGCAGCACACGCGCGCGGTGGGCCAAGACGGCGGGGGAGGGCAGCAAGAGGAGGAGGAGGAGGGGGAGGAGGAGGATGCCTTTGACGCAAGCCAGCAGAACTTTGCGCAAGTGCCGGCGTCGCCGGCCGTCTTCGGGGCCACGCCCAGGCAGACGCCCTTGCTCAAGAGCTCGCGCAAGTCGACCTTCGTGCAGAGCGCGCTCAAGCCGGTCAACGAAAACGCGATGCAGGCGGCCAATACAGCGACGACGCCGCGCCACGCGACGCCGCGCTCGCGCTCCGTGCGCAAGCGCGCGCCGGCGTCCTCCTCCTCGTCCCTGGACTCGGACAGCGGCAGCGACCCACCCACCCCAACGCTCGAGGACTTTGGGCTCTCAGACCGCTACAAGGACCTCGCGCCGCCGGGCGCTGCGGCCGAGATATCCCCCGAGCCAGCGTCCCGCCGGGAGATGCCCGCCAAGACGAGCGAGACAGCGTTGACCCCGCCACCGCGCGACCCCGCGCCGGCCAGCATGATCGTCGGCTCGACGCCCGGGCCCATGGACTGCTTTCTGCTTGAGGAGGACCTCGACGCGCTTCCGAGCTACGTGCAGACGCAGGTGGATGTGCCGACGCTCAACCGAGTACTCGACTTGGTGAGCTCGCGCGATGCCATCGGCCTGACTGATATCGAACAGGTGGCGGCCAGTAGTGGTGCCAAGGGCGCCGGCAAGGCGCTCGTGCTGGCCTTGCTGCAGCTCGGCCGGCTCGAGTCTGCCGGCAAGGACGCCTACCGGTTGGCGTCGCCATGAGCGGTCCATACGGCCGGCAAGGACGTCGATGTGAGAGCCGTGCTTCCTCATCTCATCGGATTCTGTGTGTACCCTGGAGCCCCTCAAGAGCTAACCCGGCTCATTTTGAGTTACTGAGTGGGCAAGGCAGTAGGTAGGCGAACGAGCAAACAAAAATGAGACATTGCCGGGCTTGGTCACGCTCATGAGAGCCGTGCTTCCTCATCCCATCGGATTCTGTGTGTACCCTGGAGCCCCTCAAGAGCTAACCCGGCTCATTTTGAGTTAGCAAACAAAAAAGAGACGTTGCCGGGCTTGGTCACGCTCATGAGAGCCGTGCTTCGTAGGTAGGAGAACGAGCAAACAAAAAAGAGACATTGCCGGGCTTGGTCACGTTCACTTCGCAAAACACTAATCACCTGGGAACTACAGACGCTCGACGAGGCAAGCGTGCGCCTGGCCGCCGTCGGCGCAGGCGGCGAGCAGGGCAAGCTTGCCGTCCTCCTTGTGCAGGCGGTTGGTAGCCGTGGTGAGGATGCGCACGCCAGTCTGTGAGTTGTCGCAAGTCGCAAGCAAGTTGTCAGTCTTCTCTGAGCCGCCTCTCCTTCCTCCAGTTTGGGCGGCCACGCGTCTCGGGGCCCAAACCAGCCGCGATGATGGCGCCGCCCTCCTCCGCCACGTGTACTTACCGCGCCAAAGGGATGGCCGATGGAGAGGGAGCCGCCCCACTGGTTGAGCTTGTCAAAGGGCACGGCGCCAACCTTGTCCATGCCGAGGTTGGCCTTGCACCACTCGTCCGACTGCAGGGCCGCGAGGTTGCTGAGCACCTGGCCGGCAAAGGCCTCGTGGATCTCAAAGACGTCGATGTCGTTGAGGGTGAGGTTGTTGGCCTTGAGGATGCGAGCCATGGCGTAGGCCGGGCCAAGAAGCATCTCCTCAAACGGGTCCACCGAGACGAAGCTCCAGGCCTTGAGGTACGAACGCGGCTTGTAGCCGAGCTGCTCGGCCTTCTCGTCGCTCATAATGAGGCAGGCCGAGGCGCCGTCGGTCAGCGGCGAGGAGTTGCCGGCGGTGTGCGTGCCGTGCGGCTTGATGAAGGCCGGCTTGAGCGAGGACATCTTCTCCAGGGTGGTCTCACGGATGCAGTTCTCCTCCGTGGAGCCGTTCACCGGGAGGATCTCGTCCTTGTAGTAGCCCTCGCGGTGCGCCTTGGCGGCGTTGGTGTGCGAGGCGAGCGCGAACTCGTCCTGGTCCTTGCGCGTCACGCCAAAGCGCGCCGAGAGGCGGTCGCTGCTGTGGCCCATGACCTCGCCCGTGCTGAAGTTCTTGATGGCGGGCGGCTCCGGCGCAAGGTCCTTGAGCTTGAGGCCGCTCAGCAGCTTGAGCACGCCGGCCGGGCCCTTCTTCATCGCCTTGTTGGCCACGAGGAGACGCTCACGGATCGGCTTGGAGAAACGGATGGGCACGTCCGAGAAGGTCTCCGAGCCGCCGGCCAGCACGACGTCGGCCTGGCCTGCGAGGATCTTCTCGGCGCCCGTGCACACCGCCTGGTTCGAGGAGATGCACGCCTGGCCAATGGTGTGCGACGGAATCGACATGGGCAGCCCGGCGCCCAGCGTCACCTCGCGCGCCAGGTTGTTGGTGCGCACCTCCTGCACCACGGTGCCCCACGCCACGTAGTCAATCTCGTTCTTGTCGATCGCCAGGCGGTCCACGACGCCCTTGGCCGCGATGCGCGCCAGGTCGTACGAGATCTTGTCCTTGTAAGTCGTGCCGGCCATCGTGAACGGGATGCGCGCGCCGTCCACAAAGACCACCTTCTTGGCCGCCGCCGCCTTGGACGCGCCCGACGCCACGGACGCCATCGTCCGCGCCGAGGTCTTGCGGAACATCTTCTTCGCGCTGCCTGCCTGCTCTAGCGAACTAGCTAGCGGGCAAGCTCGTCTCGCGCCTTGCTCTTCTTTTGCACTGCTGCGCCTCGCCGCCCGCGTCAGTCTCCTGCGCCAGATACACGGACACGGATACCTGCCTGCCTGCCTGCCTGCCTGCCTGCCTGCCTTTCTGGTCTGCCTGCACCGCGCCCAGGCTGCCTGCCAGTGCAGCAAGAGCTTCTCCTCCCTCATGGCGCGTCGGCGGGGGCGGGCGGTTGACGCGCCGCCGCCGCTCGCCGCGCCGCTGCGCCGCCGCCACGTACCTGGGCGCCGCCGGAGAGGGGCTCGGCGCACGAACCTCAAGGTCCTGAACGGGGTCTGCCGCCGCCACCGCGCGCGAGGGCCGCCCTCGCCTCGGCCGCTGTCGATTGCAGCGCGCAGCGGCGTGAGCAGGTTGCAGGGATGGCAACCCGGTATCCGACCATTACAGTGGGTTCCATGCAATTCGCGCGCACGGATTTCTTTCAAGCCTGCCCCCGCGCGGCCCCCGCCGACGCCGCGCCGGCCTGCTCGCGCGCGGGCGGGGCCGGGTGCGCACGGGGGTAGCGTGGGATAAAACCGAGGGGCGGGCAAGGAGTCTTTGCTGACCCTTGGCTGCGCGCTGCCATGTATGGGGCGGGACGAACACCCGGGCGCCACGCACAGTGCCCCAGTGCGCGCACGGGGGCGGGTCGCGGGGACGGGCAAGGCGAGAGGTGTGTGGTTCGGATTTGTCACGGTCGCCGGCACGGGCACGGGCACGGGCACCGGCACGGGCACCGGGTCATTACGATGCATCGCGGTGAAAGCGCGGGCTGGAAAATAGCAGAGCAGCAGGGCACGATGGCGGCGCCGGCGCTGCGCATACCGCGGCTGGTCGCCCGAGCGCCCGCGACGGAGGACCGCGATGGACCGGGTCTGATGACGGTGTCGGCGCGGGAGTTGAAGCCGCAGCTCGCGCTGCACAAGGTGCTGCTGCGGCCGACGCCTCCACCGGCAACGACGCAGAGCGCGCGAGGTGTCAAGGGAGAATGGAACGCCTCCGTTCGCGTCGCGTACAAGGACGTATCGCAGTACCTCGTGGGCGGCGCGGCCTGCGACCCGGACTATTGGCGTGCGCGCCGCAGCGTCAAGAACAGGCCGCGCCGGCGCCAGCGGCCCACTCGCAGGACCTTTGCGCACAGCCATGCGGTCCGCCTTCTCGCCATGCTGTGGCCCTCGCACCTCGTCACGGGCTGCGAGGCTGGCGTCGTCGCGCTGCGCCGGCTCGACGCTGATGGCATCGAGCGCGACGTAGAGGCTGTCTTTCGCGGTCATCGAGGCGCAGTCTTGCATGCATGCGCGCTAGGAGCGCAGCGCTTTGCGACGGGCTCGGATGACTCTACCGTGCGCGTGTGGACGCGCCCGGTCCTCGTGGGCGGCGGCGGCTGCGACCCCACCATGGATGGAGCGGTTCTTGCCGGTCACACGGCGCCGGTGGTCCGGCTGGCTTGCATCTACCGCGCCCGCGAGCTTGTCTCGGCTTCCATGGACGGCAGCCTCCGCGTGTGGGACCTGGACCGTCTCGCCTGCAAGGCCGTTCTCGGCGGCCATTTCGGTGGCATCGCGCATGTCCGCGTCCTTTCCAAGTGGGATCATGCTGTTCTCGCCGTGAGTCCAGACGGCGGCGTGCGTGTGTGGGATCGCCGCCTCAGCGAGAAGCCGGCTGTCGCTACGCAACTCGAGTCCTTCGTGGCCAAGGTTGTGGTTTCCGATTCCGAGCGCCACCTTTGCGTGGGCGCCAAGAACGGCGAGCTCCTGTTTTACGCGCTCCGGGACTGGCTCGCGCATTCGCCTGGCGAAAGTTTATCCCCGCCCTCTCCCATTCACCTCGTGCATAGATCGCAAGAAGGCTCAGAGGTCAGCGCGCTGGCCGTGGCAGCCCCGGCCGGCACCATGCGCGCTGAGGTGCTCGTGGCCGGCTTTCGCTCCGGGCATTTGGCCGTGTACAGCCTCGCAACCGGGCTCTGCATGCGCAGGATACGCGCGCACCGCAGCTGGGTCATGGACATCCACACGCTCGCCTCCGCTTCGGGCCCAACGCGCGTCGCGAGCTGTGGCTTCGACGGTTCCTTGCACGCCAGCACGCTGCTCCTGGACGACGGCAGCTCTCCCAACCAGCAGAGGACGCCATCGCACGATACCTGCGTCTACAAGGTCGTCCATGTTACGCAGCAGCGCCTCCTTTCGTGTGATGCCGCCGGCCACATCGTGGCCACCACCTTGCCCTGCGAGCCCCAAGAGTCCTCTCCGCCACGGCCCTCCAAGCCTGGCTGCTGATAGATAAACCACCAGGCGAAACAAAAGAAGAAGAAGAAGAAAATTACCAAAAAAAAGCGCAGCTCGCACGCGGACGCACGCGCGCACACCAAAAGGCCTAACTCACTGTCAGACTCGAGTGCCCGTGCCATTGGTGAGTCGCGAGAGAGAAAATGCTGGAGAGAACGGCCTATCCGTTACGGGCCTCATCGTGAAGAGCTGAGTCTGAGCCGCGGCGCCGGCGCCGGCCTCGGATTCGGGGTCAGTCAGTCGCGCCTTCCGAAGTCGCGCCGCGGCGCCTCGGCCTGCTCGGCCGCGCGCCAGTTCGCAGGCGAAACCGCGCTCGCGCGGAGCCATGGCGGATGCCTTCGTGGCGCTGCGGTGCGTCGCGCAAGCGCAGGTGGCGCGCGCCGTGGGGCGCGCGCTGCAGGAGCGCGACGCGGCGTACGAGGAGGAGCTTGGCGCGACCGTGCGCATCCAGCGCCAGGTACGCCGGCACTTTGCGTACCAGACGTACAAGCGGCAGCGCTTCGCCTGCCTGGAGCTCTCGCGGCTCTTCCGCGGCCACTGCGGTCGCAAGGCGTGCGCCGAGCTCCGCCGCAGGGCCGCGGCGGAGGCGCGCACGCGCATCTTTCACTACCATGCGAGCGCTATCCAGCACGTGTTCCGCGGCTTCTACAGCCGCAAGTTCAAACATGACTTCCACGCGCGCAAGGCCTACATCGCCAACATTCTGGCCAAGAGCAACGAGCTACGCTTGCAGCTCGCCGCCAACCGCGAGCGTGCCGCGCGTGAGGAGCAGGAGCGCAAGATGCGCGAGATGCAGGAGGAGTTCAAGAAGGTTGCCCAGCGCCTGCATCACCTGCTCTCCACCAAGTCGCGCCCGGGCGTCTACAATCCGCCTTATGCGCTCGACGGCCCGCCCACCGCCTTCGGCGTCCCTGTCGAGGACCATCTCCGTGCCTACACCGTGGAGATGCTGCGCAAAGATGGCCTGCGGCCGCCACAAGAGCACCGACGACGCGTGCGCAAGAGTGTGCAGGCCTCTTCCGAGTACGACGTCTGCCGCGACGCGGAGCGCGCCGCCTCGCGTCGCTCCCGCACATTGCGGATATCGGAGCGCAGCTTTCTCGCCGGCGGTCGTGGCTCCATGGACAAGGCGCCTGCTGAGCCGGGTGTCACAAGCGGGACCGAGTTCATCGACGCATGGCGAATCAAGACCACCAACCGCGGTGCTGCGCTACCGCCGGGACAGCCCAACTTCCAGACGGCGCTGCCCAAGAACCGTCTCTTTGACGATATCGCCGATGAGCTCGACGACCTGCAGGAGCTGCGGGCCTCTAGCTAGTGGCTAGGAGCGCCAGTGCAGAGATGTTAGAGAGAGTGATATGGAGAGCGAGGGTTATGGAGAGCGAGGGTGATTGAGCGCGCGCGTGCGCGAAAATTTGATGGTACGCAGAAAGGAGGCGAGCAATTGGTTCGCTACCAGGAAGCCCCACCTCCATCTCCGCGATTGCCTTCCTGTTTTACAGTCTTCGAAGCCTTGGTGCCCTTCAGGAAAAAAACATGTTGTGTGCTTTGTTTCTAACTGACTTCGATGAATCCCTTCACATCACGTCGCGGCAGCCGTCCACCCACTCTTGCGCAGTTCTCGTAATCTCGTCATCGGGCCCACGAGTCTCAAGATAGATGCTCAGTGCCTGCTCAAGGGGGTTCAGGGCGGATGCCCAGTCTTCCTCGTCGCAGTAGAGCTCGCCCACGTTGAAGTGAAGCATCCCCACCGTCTCGTGGCGCGGGCCCAGCGCCTCACGCCCAATCTCAAGCGCTTCGTTAAAGCATTGGAGCGCTTCGTCGTAGCGCCCAGACCTCTTGTGCATGACAGCGATCCCATTGAGCACGTCCACGACGTCGCCATGCCGCGCGCCCAGGCTCTCTTTGATCGCGTCGTGCGCCTCCTTGTAGTACGCCATTGCGTCGCCATTGCGCTCCTGCTCCTTGCAGAAATGCGCCAAATTCACGAGCGTCTGCACGACGTCCGGATGGCGCGGCCCAAGAGCCTCTTTGCGGATCGCCAGAGCCTCCTTGTAGATGCGCAGAGCTTCCTCGGGACGGCCCAGGTTGTCGTACACGGTTGCAACGTTGTTGAGCACAGTTCCCACATCTGGGTGCCGCGCTCCGAGCACCTCCTTGCGAATGTCCAGGGCGTCCTTGAAGCTCGCTAGCGCCTCGGCGTTGCGGCCCTGCGCCACATAGACGAGTCCGATGTTGTTGCGCACTGTTGCTACGCTGTCGTTGCGGGGGTCGGATGCCTGGCTCAAATTCTGCAGCGCCTCGTTGTACAGCTGCAGTGCATTCTCGTGGCGACCTAACTTGCTCTGTACGCGGGCCATGTTGCTCAGCGTAATTGCAACGGAATCGCTTTGGTCGCCTTGCGCCTCTCGCTTGATGGCCAACGCTTCTGCGTAATGCTGAAGCGCCTCTTCATGGCGGCCCCACTTGCTGTACAACGCAGCGATGTTGTTGAGCGGCGTGGCAACGTCAGGGTGCCGCTCGCCAAGGGCCTCGCGCAGAACTGCCAGCGCCTCCACGTAAAAGCCGAGTGCTTCGTCATTGCAATCGTGCTGGGCAAGCACATAGGCAGTTTGGCCCAGCACGTTGGCCAGCTGTGACGGCTCGGCCCCGTTCTGGCGGGCGGACGCGACGCGAGCGCGTGCGACGCCAAAGTACCATGTTCTGACGCGGCCCTGGAGCTCCATGTTCAGTGTCGTGAAACCCTCTGGGAGTGCCTCGATGGCGCCATCGATCATGGTCTTATCCGACGCGTGGACGCACCGGGCGTCGCGTGCGTCCATCTTTGCTGCGATCACAACGGCGATCTCGCTCGGCCTCTCGAGAAGCCTCGTCATGAAGGAGTCTTCCTGACCTGGTGCCAGAACGGCCTCCACGGTGCGATCGCTGCGCAAGGCGCCGAAGAGCTCCCACACGCACCACGCGCGCCGCAGGGGCGCTGGCTCCTCCCACCGGTCCAGGAATGCGACTACGGTGCCAAACTGGGCAATGAGCACGTGCAAGTCGTTGGTGAGAAAGTGCCGCCGCGCTTCCCACGCACCGGTCAGCAACTGCTGGTTGGCGCAAAAGGCGTCAATCCAGACGAAGCGCTGGTCTTCGGGCTTGTCCGAGAGGTGCGCCACCAGGGCGCCGACGAGATCCGCGAAGCGAGATCCGCGAGCGTGAACCACGTAAGACCCCTGGGAGGGCGCCCCGCGCTCGGTCGCCTGGTCCGCGATTGCCTCCCCCTTGAGCACCACGAAGTTGACGACGTCCTCCGTGGACCAGTCCTGGCGCGCCTTTTCGACGGCGTCCTGGCCCTCACGAAACACCACGGGCTCACTCCGAAATGGCACGCTACCCAAGCATGTGCCTTCCTTGCCACTGGAGGATTCGAGCCGCAAGGTTGTGCCCTCCTTGATGTCCTCGCTCAGGTTCCGCCTCGCGGTGAAGAGCTGCACGTCCTGCGCAAGCTCGCGACTCAACACACGCGCGAGCACAGACTCCAGGAAGCGGAGGCTGACGCCTCGGGCATCGAGGGCCGCGGCCACGCCGGCGCCGGCGCCGGCGCCGCCTGTCTCGGGCTCCAAGTCCATTCGATTGCGAGCACGAGCGCCGTGCCCGGCCGGTGTACGTTCTTCTCTCTCTCTCGATGAGCGCAGCCAAGCGCAGCCGAGCGCAGCCAAGCGCAACTTGCGCGCGAGAAACTCGTAGCCGGAGGCGCGCAGACCTCGGGCGCCCGCCGAGGTGGCACGGCACTTGGCAGGATTGCCACCGCCGCCGACTGCTGCTCTAGCTCTCTAGCTAGCTAGGGCGGCTGCTTGTGCGAGCGAGTGATCAAGGGAGGAACAAGGGGGCCCCACAAGTACCACCAGAGTGCCATGATCATCAGTGCAGGTCTCCTCCTTGTAGTTACAGCAGCGTCGAAGCGCTGCGCTTGACTCAACGAAAGCTCAGGTTGGCGACGACAGTGCGGTCATGTCCGCCTGAGTGCATGTGATGGCGAGCCTGCGCATTCAGGCTTCACTCGACGCGTTGGGGCGCTTGGTCAGGCTTCACTCGACGCGTTGGGGCGCTTGGCCTGGGTCCCATCCTCAGCCTTGGCGAGCTCTAGCTCTTGCTCGACGAGCGCCGCGAAGTGATTCTCCTCGCGACGCCGGCGCTTCTGCGGGCCGCGGATGTTTCTGCGGTGCCGGCCGCCGCTGAGATGCTTCTGCCACTGCTCCTCGCCGACGACAGTGACCTTGCAAATATCACAGTACTTGCTGGTGAGCGTATCGACGACGTCGGGCTTCTTGTTGAGGCGGTGCAAACCCTCCGGCTCGGTGGAATCCAAGTCCTGGTCAGAGGCCAGCCACTCGCAGGCGCGTAGCGCGGGGTCCATCACATCCGTGGCCCAGCTGCCCTGGTCTGACTCGTAGCGGGTCGTGTCCAGGCCAAAGACTGGCGCGTTGCGCGCGAGCAGGCGCTTCGAGATCCACTTCTCCTGGTACTTGCGGTACTGGTCGTGGTGCATGCGAAGCGTGTCGACACACTGTTGCTTGATTTGCGCCTGCTCCTCGGATCCCACGGCCGGGTCTTGCGAGGCGCGCAGAAAAGGGAGAAACTCCTTGAACCCGATGGCCTGGAACTGGCCGCGCTGCAGAGAAGGGTCGCTGGACAAGAGCTTTGGCAAGAGGTCGTGGTCCTTGATGAAAGTGAGCGCCTCCTCTACCACGCCGCTTGCCAACATATTGTCCACGCGCTGATCGAGGCGCGCCTTGTGCACGTCGGCGTCGCAGCGCAGCCAGAGGATGCAGCTGCGGAAGCGCAGCTCGTCCTGCACGCCACTGTCCTTGAGCTCACGCAGAATGTCCGAATGCTTGCGACCGGTGCCCTGGAAGACGAGGATGCTGCGCTTGATCTTGCGCTCGTCCGAAGGGTGGAGCACGTCGGCGCGCTCCGGGTCGATCTCCTGCAGGAAATCGTGCGGCGTCTTGCCCTCTGGAATGACGGCATCGTCCGAATTGCCGCTGCCAGCCTCTCCGACATCGCTGGCGTCCAACAGCATGGGCCACAGGATGCTCTGGATGTAGTACAGCGTGCCGCCAACCAGAATGGGCACCTTGCCGCGCGCGATGATGTCATCAATAACCGCCAGAGCGTGGTCCCTGTAGAGCCTCACGGTCCAGTCCTGGTCGTGCGTGAGAAAGCTCATGGCATGGTGCGGCACGCCTTCCATCTCCTGCTCGCTGAGCTTGGCCGCCGCGATGTCCAGTCCCTTGTACATCTGCACGGCGTCCGCGTTCACGACCTCGCCATTCAGCTTGCGCGCCAGGTCCACGCCTAGCTTGGACTTGCCCACGCCCGTGGCGCCCACTACCGCCACCACGCGCTTGACGCGGTCCCTCGCCTCCGCGGAACCGCCGTTCGAGCTCAGGTTCTTGCTCATGGGCCCGGCGCCGGGCGCAGCGCTGCGCGGTCGCCGCCGCACCGCCAGAGCCGCCGCCCGCGTCGCCGCGCCGCGCATCCCGTGCCGCCGCCCGCGCTCCTCCGCTTCGCGCTCTGCCGCCGCCGGCTCCAGCGCTTCCGAGTCCGTGGGCTGCGCCGAGTCCGAGTCCCTCCTGGCCACCCGCACCAACCGCCCCAACCCGGCCTAGCCGGTCATAGACCGCTTCGCACACCGGGTCCGCCCACGCCGCGGCGCGGCTCGGAGAACGCGGCACGCGCTGTAAGCGGGCGCAAGGCGGCGCAAGAGGGCGCAAGCGCGCGCGAGCGCCGCGCGAGCGCGCGAGCGCAGGCAAGGAGGGCACGCAAGCATCGCAAGGACAAAACAGGGCAGCTGGAACTTGAGGGGACGCCGAACCAAAGGAGGAGAGCGAGGCGAGGCGAGGAGAGTGAGGGCGAGTCAAGTTCGCGGCGCGGCGCGGCGCGGCGCGGCGCGGCGCGGCAGCTCCGTTTGCGGACGGCGACGGCGCGCGGCGGCGCACGCTGCGGCCGCGCAGCTGGACAGGGCGGCGGACGGCGAGCGCGTGGCCTGACAAAGGTGCAGAGCGAGTCGGCGCGTCGGTGCGGGGGCGGTGGCGGCGGCGGTGGCGGCGGCGAGGAGGAGAAATCGGAAAAGTTGGAGGAGGAGGAGGAGGGGGAGAAGGAGGAGAAGGAGGGGGCCGTGGCTGAGAAGGAGGAGGGAAAAGGAGGCATGGCGTCGAGGCCGCGCGCGGCTGGCACGAGGGGCCGGCCGCCGCGGGAGGACGTGCCGCTGGCGCTGCAGGTGCAGAGAGAGCGGCAGCAGCTTCTTTCGCAGACTCACCAGCGGGACGCAGGGTCAGGAACGCGCGGTGAAGCGCACAAGGAGCAGCAGCAACCGCAGCAATATTGCCGAAAGGGTGAGCGACGGCGTGGATCAGACGCGCGCCGGGAGATAACGCACCCACGACCCAACACGCTCCCCGCGCTGGTGCCCGGCGGGCCCTGGGCGGCATCACGGCAGTCATCCGGTCGCAGCAGCAGCGGTTTACGCAACAGCAACAGCAGCGGCGGCGGCAGCAGCAGCCGCAGCAACGCTGCCGATGCGGAGCGGCGACGACGCGAGTTCGTTGAGGCTCTCTGGGGTGTTTCTGCAGCAGGCCCTGGCCGCGGCGCGGGTGCGCGCCCGCGGCGTGGCTCGTGGCACTCCGAAGAATACAGCTTCACACCACAGCCACACGTGCTGGACGACGAGTGCGAGTCCCTTTTCAGCGAGGGCGAAGACGACGCGAAGCAGCTCATCAGTGGTCTCCCGGACCGGATTTTCGCTGACTACTCGCGAGACGATGAGGACGAGAGCTACGATGAAGGCGAGGAAGGTCACGAAGGTGCCTCCGATCGCGCGCGCAACGGCCGGAAGGAACGCTTGCGTACAACGAGCGCTGGACCGCTGCGCGAGCGAGCGCACCACTGCCAAGACCCGTTTTCAGCACAGGTCGAGGAGATCAATTTGATGCTGGAGAATCGAAAGTCGCGGCACGCCTTGCGCAACATGCTGCACAGGCCTGTAGGCTCGCTGAGCGTGGAGCTGGCAAAGCGCAAGGAGCTGGGCAGCATCGAACAGGACCTCACGGACAAGGCGAGCCTCCTGGAGATGCGCAAGCGCGAGCTGGAGACGGAGCTCATCAAAGTGCGCGGCGCGCGCAAGCTCATTCTCCAGGAGGCGCAACGCCAACAGGTCTGCATCGGACGGCTCTTCAAAATGCGCCTCCGGGACTTCTATCGCATGGTGCGCACGAACGAGCTCCAGTATTCGCGTGTCGCGTACCGTGAGGCCGCGGCAATCACAATTCAGACGGCTTGGCGAGCGAGCTTGGCGTCTGGGCACGCCAATGTGCTGAGGCGTGCGCGCGGCATGCCTGAGCGTCTGCGCCACCCAAGCACGTCAGCCCAGCTCGCAGGGCCTGCGACCGTCCCCCAACTGCAAGAGATGCTGCACACGCTCTCTGGAGCTCAGGCCAGCACGTTGCCGCCTGCAATGCGTCGCGAGCTCCACACGGCGCTGGAGAAGCAAATAAATGACAAGGCCGCAACCTCTCTTCAAAAGGCATTTCGCGGCCATCGCGCACGGAACACGATCATTCCACGCAAGAAGAACTATCGCAGCGAGTGGGAAGACTTTTGGAGCGATGATGGCAGAAACGAGGAAGGCGCGGCCTCGGCCTATGACCCGAGTGCGTCCACCATGGGTGATGGGACGTACGACGCTTCGTCCTTCCAGACGGCGAGCTCTGCGCACCGCGGTTCGGACACCAACTACAGCACGGGTGGTCTGACTCTGGAGCCTGGTCTTAGCGCGAACCCGGATGCCACGAACTACGCCATGGAATCACCCTACGCGCCGGTGCTCGCGACGCCAGGCTCTGCGGCGTTCTTTCCCGAGTGGGCCGCTGGCGCAGGCCACGGAGCGTACGCACAGGATGAGCTTATGCCAGCGGAGGTCGCCGCGGAGCCCTTCTCGCCAGCGTCTCCATCCTCGCCACTTTCACCCATCGGCAACGTTCAGGCAACGGCAGCTGCCCTACGCTCGAGCGGGTTTCAGTGCTTGGCCGAGATGGAGGATCTCGAGGCGCTGCTGCCGGGTGCAAGCCTCAAGATGGTGCGCACGAGCGGCGACGCGACAGATGTGCAGCTCATGGAACTACTTCCTGGCGCTAACCGCGCTCGCTGCACATGTGTCGACGGCAAGGTGGTGCTGAAGAAGCTCAAGTACTTTTACGCTGTGCCGCCCGAGCTAGCACAACTCGCTGCAGAGGACTCGCAAGATACGGTGGAGAACGTGCGCGGTCTCGTGGGCGACTGGGAAATCTGTGTTGACGAAGAGAGCAACGAGTTCTACTACAACCGCGTCACGGGCGAGAGCGTGTGGGAGAAGCCTGATGAGGTCGTCTTGGCAGAGGTCGGCCAGGCCGGTGCGGGGCCTGAAACAGAGGCTGGATCGCGCCCCTCGACGCGGACCAACAGATCCGTGCAACGCAAGACTGCCGGCGCCTCTGGTCCCAAGCGCCGGAGACGCAAAAAGAAGAACGCAAGTGTCTCCTTCGACATGGACGAGCTCAGCTCTGTGACAAGTGGCAAGCAGGGCCGTAGCCGCACCTCGGCGCCAAGCTCGGGTGCCCACGTCTTCTTTTAAGCATTGGCGCGCCATCGCAACGGCGCACAGCTCGCTTGTACATGTAGGTAAGTAGTCATGTAGTGATCACAGGCAGTCTCTTGGCGGGCGCTCCTTTTTTCTTTGCGCTTGCCTGGACTCCGGAAACAGACTCGGAGCGACCGAAGATCACTCATCCTATGACCGGGACAGATGGGCGTGACGGCGTGCAGAGCGGGCTTCCGACCGAAGTACTTTCCAGCGTCATGCCCTTCCCTGACCCCGGCTCCCCGCACTGTGGCGACAGGTTTGAAACAAATAAAGCCGCCAACCAGGCGGCGGTGAGCGCGCGTTGTCAGCGCCGCGCCCTCGCTCTATTTCCTCCGAGTCCGTCGTTGCCACACCACCGATCGAGTCTAGCTAGCTAGCTAGCCAGAGTGGAGTCACGGTCACAGAGACATCACTTGGCAACTTGAAGCCAAGCCAGCCAGCTGCCACTGCATCCGACTCGCCGTGGTCGGAGTCGGGGCCACTGGCAGTGCAGTGGCACTGCAGTGGCACTGCAGTGCACTGCACTGCCAGTGCAGGAATCCGACCCTGACAGTGAAGAGTCACTCGTCCGCCCACTGTGTGCACTGCGCGCTGCCCGGCGGCTGCCGGGACCCCGGGCCGGGGCCAGTACACCGTCATCGCGCCGCGCGGCCGCCGGCCACCTGCGGCCACCTCCGCTCTCTCCGACTCCCGGCGGTCCCGGCCGGCGTCGGCCGCCACTGCTTCGGCCGCCATAGTGTCGGCCGCCACAGCGTCGGCCGCCCGCTCGTGTCCGCGTGCGCCGCGCAGCATGACCCAGCAGGACATCCGAGGAGGCAAATCGCTCTCGCCACCTTCACGCCACCTTCACAACGGAGCGCTAGGCCAGCACTCGACTCGGACGGCGCAGAAGGCGGCGGTTGCGTTTGAGCGTCGCAAGTGGGCAAGCTGCTCTCGCTCGCCAAGCGAATCGAAGCGATGGTGGCCCGGCTTCTGCTCTGGTTGGTAGCCAGTGGCAGAGCTGACTGGTGTCGTGCGGCGCGACCGGCGACGGACGAAAGAAACAGGCTTGTGAGGCGGAGTGTGCTGCCCGACTTGTTTTTCCACTGAATCGAAGTTGCTGAGGCGCGAGCGGCCCGCCATCTTGGCGTCACGGCTCCGTCAGCGGCCCGCCATGCGGGCGAGCGAGGCCGGCTGCCACAGGCGGGCCACAAGCGAAGGAAAGCAGAGCTACTGCAGCAGCTCCGCTCGAGCTGCGCATCCGAGTCGCAGATCGCTTGCACGTGGCTGGACGCTGCGCGCGCGGTCCCGGTCGCGTGCGCCGGCCAGGGAGCCTGCGGTACGCCGGTGGGTTGCTCCAGCGTGGTGCCCCAAGCTGGGCCAAGCCCGCAACCGCTACTCACCTGGCTTCCTAAAGTAGACTATCCGAGCGAGTGAATCGACGCCGCCAGTGGCAGAAGGGTCGGATACTCTCTCACTGTCAGTACTTTCACTTGCCACTGCATCACGTCACGCACGCGCCGCGAAGCGCACGAGTCTCGCCGTCGCATGCCTCCGTGATTGAGCCATGCCACGCGACGGCGCGTAGCGTTGCGTGGCGGCGGCGCTGCGCAGCAGCACAGGCGCGGCGCTGCAAATCGCTGCAGCTGCTGCGAGCCAGGGACTTTGCGCCGCCTCACGCAGCGCAGCGCAGCGCAGCGCAGCGCAGCGCCAGCGCCACCGTGCGTGCATCGTTGGCGCCGGTCACGGCGGCGAGGGATTGTAGCCAGCCAGCCAGCCAGCCAGCCGCGTAGACGCGACAAGGGAGAGGCCGAGCCGGCAACCCGACCAGGAGTGAGGAAGCAGTAAGCGTCTCGCACGCGACTCGCGCAAAAGCGCTTAGCCGCTGCGTCGCTGCGGCTTCTCGGTTGCGCCTGGCGCGGCGCGCAAGGGGCAGCGCAGCGCGCAAGGCCGCGCAGCGCGCCACGCCTCGTTCTGCCGCCCTCGCTCGGCGAAGCGCTGCAGGCAGGCAGCTACAACTCAAAAGGTTAGGCAGGCAGGCAGGCATCAGGCATCCACCCACCCACATCTGAGGTCGTTGCCGCCGCCATCGCCGCTGCCGCCTCCAGTCGGCATCGAGCTCTGCGGCGGGCGAGCCGGACGTCGCCAACAGCGACAGCAGCATGCACGATGCTTCGCGACCAAGGTCGGGCCTAGGCTCGCGCCTGCGGCGGCGTCTGGTTCCGGTCGCGCTCGCCCTCATTCTCGTGGTGCTAGAGCTGGCCACGATGAGTCGTGCGAAGCTCTCGACGGAGCACGAGGATGCCGCGGCGCGCAGCATGGTGGCGGCGCGCAAGCTGGCGTCGTGTAGCAAGACCAAAACAAAGCAGTGCACAAAGCGGTGCCACTGGAACTCGAACTCAGACATGCGCATTCTAGAATCGTGCAAGATCGGCGACGTGATCCCGGCTGAAGACGAATCGCCCATCAAAAACGGCAAAACCTGCTTCAAGAAGTGCATCAAGGACTCGGAATGCACACACGTCGAGACTTGGCGCATCACGGGTCGGGCCGGCACGCTCTGCCAGCTGTACAGCTGCTCGGTGGACGATGAGTCTCAGCTTTGGAAGGACGTGACCAAGCTGAAGAAGTACTGGTCTTACCAGTTTGACTGCCCCGGTCGTGAGCCAAGCGTGTCCAACGGCGGCGGCGACGACGACGACGACGACGACGACGACGACGACGGCGGCGATGGCTCCACAGAACCCAAGGACTGCCTCGCCACGGAGGAAGCAAGCATCTCGGAGTTTACAACCGAGACGACCACCAGCAAGGTGGCTTCGCCCGTGTCCGCAGACTCCTTCAAAAAGTCGGCTGACGTGCAGCTGGCCGCAAGTCTACGTGCCTCAGAGCTGCCAGCGGCGGAGGACCTGGGCATCGACACCTCCCACGAGCTGCACGGGACGCGGCCAAACATCATCCTGGTGCTGGCGGACGACCTGGGCGTGGGCGACACCGGCGTGCGGCAAATTAACGGCAATGTGGATAAGCTGAACGAGCTGACAACGCCGAACCTGCAGCGCATGGCGAACCGGGGCGTGAGCTTCGTTAACGCGTACTCGTCCAACTCGGTCTGCCTCCCGAGCCGGTACTCCATGCTGGTTGGGCGGCACGCCGGCCACTCGCGCGTGCGCGGCAACTCCGGCGTGTACGACGACATCCCGCTAGCTGATGAGGACGTCACGATGGCCAGCATGCTGAAGCAGGCTGGCTACAAGACGGCCGTCATCGGCAAATGGGGCCTCGGAACGCGTTCGGATGGATCACATCCAGTTCAGAGGGGCTTTGATATGTTCTATGGACAGCTCAGCCACCTCTCGGCGCACGCCTGTTTTCCCACTGATTTGCACAACAACTCGATTGATGGGACGACCTGGGACGAGAAGTACAAGAGCACGGAGCAGCTGCCTCGCAATGCGGATGCTAGCGAGGAGGTGTGCGGCGGGCTGTCCGCACCGTTCTACGCGGCATCGGAGACGCCGTGTGATTTCGTTCAGGACGTTTTTGCAAACCGTGCCGTGGATTACATCGAGTCGCATGTAGCGCAGTACGCCGACGGCCAGGGTGGGCTGACCTCGCCCTTCTTCTTGTACCTCTCGCTGACTGTGCCTCACCAGTGCTCGTGGAGTTCCGACCCCAAGGGCACTCAGCGCAAGGTGGCGCCATACACAGACCCCACGTGTATCGAGGACCTCGTGTGGGCGCCTAACGACGACACACACGAGCGCGGCGTCGACACGCAAGAGTGCGCGCACAAGAGCCTGGTGGAGAACTACATTGACCGCGACATTGGGCGGCTTATGAGCCTGATCGACCAGTATGATGAGCTGGAGAACACCATTCTGGTGTTTTGCGGTGACAACGGGCCGGAGCGCAAGACGGCTGACCAGAACCTCGTGTACAACGTGCGCAACAAGTTCAAGGTGCTTCACAGCGTGGACACCTTCTCGTCGACCAACGGTCTGCGCGGGCTGAAGCGCCGAGTGTACGAGGGCTCGCTGCGCACGCCCCTCATTGTGTATTGGAAGGGCGTCACGAGCGGCACGACCTCGCAGACGCCAGTCGTCCTGCACGACCTCTTCTCCACCTTTGCGGACGCGGCGGGCTTCACGGCTGACGACCTCGCCGTCGGCGGCTCCGTGGGCCTGGCCGACCCGCTTGACTCCATCAGCATGATCTCTTCCATCGCCGGGAGCGACGAGGACCAGGTGCAGCATCGGTATCTCTACTTTGAGTACTGCGACCAGCAGACCGGGAACTGGGCGGCCATTCGCAAGGACCCGGACAGCTACTGCTCCTGGGCGATCCTCATCCGTGGCTGGAAGATGATTTACGACTACGAGGAGACCGACATGCAGCTCTATGACCTTGACAGCGACCCGTTTGAGTCCGACAACGTCTACGTCACCGACTCCAGCGACGATTCCGCCAAGTCCACCACTCTGCTCGCGCAGCAGGAGATCATGCAGTGCGTTAAGGATGCCGAGGCTTACATCTCGCTTTCCGACGCCGGCTACTCCGGTTGATGGTGTGCTGTGAGACATTCGTGACGACATTGTAACCAGACGAGACCGACTCGGAGACGAGAAAGGGGCCAAGTCGGCCCATGCCTCGACTCCTCGTCCATGCTTTGCCGGCCTTTCTGCTGCCCTGGTGGGCTTGGAGGCCGACTGATTGCGGGCTGCGCCCGCTGACCTTTACAGCTAGGCGAGCCGCCTCGCCTCCGCTCCTGCGCACCACCTGCCGTGGCTTGCGTAAACGTTGCGTAGATGGTGAGAGGGGAGAGTAGCGACCCCAACCCCCCGTAAGAGCTAAAAAATAAGAAGAATCAAACCAAACCAAAGCCGATGTTGCCGTGATTCTCTCCACCGCTGGCACAGGTGACAGCCAGCAGCTCCAGCCAGCTGCACCGGCCGCGCGAGTCCAGGCTTCTCGCGCCCTGGGCTGCGCCCACACCGTCCCGCCTCGGAGTGCACAAAGCACGCCCGAGGCGGCGAGCCAGGGCGAGCCAGGCCTCGAGCTGACTGTGAGGCGGCGTTGCGCCGCGCCGGCGGGCGAGCCAGGCCACCACGGCGAGCCTCGCTTCAAAGCACACAGCACAGAACTCCAGGCTCCAGCACTGCCCCTCAGGCTGTGCCACTCCTCTCCAGGCCTGCCAGTGCCTGCCTGCTCTCGATCACGACTGAGGCCCTGAGCCAGCAAGCAACCAGCACCTCCGGCGCCGCGCCCTCCGACTCGGACTCCGCGTGCGGCATGTGGCCGGCCAGCTCGGCCAGGCCAGGCTCGCCAGCTCGCTGCACGACCGTCTACTAGTTCTAGTCCCAGCACCCGGCCGCCACGGTCCGCTCGGCCGTCGAACAAGTGCGGGTAGCCATTGACTGCCGAGCTCGCCGAGCCTGCCAGTGGCGCCGCGACAACGTCGAGGCGCGTTCGAGCCGAGCCGAGCCGAGCCGGGCAGGTCGAGCCGAGCCTCGCTCCTCCGCGTCGGCCGCGGCGCCCAGCACGTGCAGGCGCAGAGCCGCAACCTGGCGCCCGAGCCCGGCCTGTGCCGCTTCACCGCCGCGTTTTTCGCGCTCGTCCGGGCGGCGGCAGCGCGGGCGGCGCCGCTCAGCTGCGGCGGCTACGCGGTCGCGTGGAGGCGGCGCGCGCCCTCCGCGCCTGCGAGGCCGCGGGCCGCGAGCAGCAGCGCGCCTGCGAGCGCCTGCCCGCCAGCTCGAGGGCGGCAAGGCAAGTTGGCAGCAGCCCAGTGCCCGCCAGGGCCCCGGCAGGGCAGTGGCGAGCCATCACCGTGACTGCGCGAGCCGCGGGGCGCGGTGCCTGGCTGGAGTCTCGCGCGCGGCGCGCGGCGCGCGCGACCTCGTGGTCGGCCGCAGCTCAGCTCAGGCTGCGCAGCGGGCTCAGCTGGCGGCAGCCGGGCGCTGCAGGCAGGCGCTAGCTAGCTAGACGTTCCCGCTCTTCTCTACGTGTGTCTCTGGCGCGCGCGCCGCGTAGCGCAGCGCAGCGCAGCGCGGCGGCGGGTCTCGCCGCTCGCTCCCTCCGCTCGCTCCCGCTCCCTCGCGGCGCTCGTTCGCGCGCGTCGTCGCGTGCCGCGGCGGCGGCGGCGGCGGCGGCGGCGGCGTCCCTCTTCCTCCCTTTCGATTTCGAATTTCGACCTCGAAGCGGCGCGGCCAGGCGGGCGCGGCGCGGCACGGCACGGCTCTGCGCTGCAGCGCGCGTGCTTGCGCGGCCCGCGGCGTGCGCGCCGCGCCGCGCCGGCGGCCGCCCTCCGCGAGGCCGGGCGCGCGGCGGGGCAGCCTGCGCCCGCCTCTCTCTCTCTCTCACTGTGAGTGCGACTCTCTCTCTCCTAACGTTCTTGACAGTGCGAGACTGAGACTGAGACTTTCTGCCACTGACGGTGAGTTAGTTTCTCTCACTCGCCGATTGTTTGGAAACGCAGTGTTTGGAAGCGCAGCAGACAGTGGCAGCCCGACTCGACTCGGGGAGGTGTGCGGCACGCGCCGGCCGGCTGAGCCAGAGGCGGAGGCGGCGGCGGCCAGGCTGCGCGGCGGGCTCGCGCGCGCGGCGCGGCAGGCAGGCAGGCAGGCAGGCAGGCAGCAGGCCCGCAGGCAGTAGGCGCGCGGCGGAGCGCGGCGGCGGAGCGCGGCGGCGGCGGCATGTTCGCGGCGGAGGCGGGCGCGGCGGAGGCGGAGGCGAGCGCGATGCGCAGCGCGCGCGAGCGCGGGCGCAAGCACAAGACGTGGGATGCCGGCATGTACGAGCTCATGGGGCTGGGGGACGTGCTCAAGGAGACCGCGGGCCTGCACGAGGCGCTGCAGGTCGGCCTGCGCGAGGAGGGGATGGGCGGCGGCGGCGAGGACGTGGACCAGACGACCACCACCGGCTCGGGCGCGGCGGCCCTGCGCGCCTTCGCGCCGCCCGGGGAGGCGCGGCCTCCGCCCGGCGGCCGCCAACACGCGCGCCACACCAGTCTGATCGATCTCAAGTCGCCGGACTTTAAAAGCTGGCTCGGGGAGCACTCCGTCTCGCTGAGCAGCTACGCGGCGGACGACCTGGATTCCAGCATGTTGGGCGCTGGCCACGGCGCGCCGACGCTGCCCGAGGGCGACGCTGGTGACGAGGACGACGAGGACGAGGACGAGGACGATGCGCTGGCGCCCTCCGGGTCGCCGCCTTCGCAAATCTCGCCCGCGGCTAGCGCCACGCCGCCGGCCGCCGCGCGCTACATGCGTGAGCCGGTCGAGGAGCCCGCGATCTCGGGCAACCCGGCATGTTCGGAGCCGGACGACCGCCTGCCGGATCTGGATGCCCCCTCGGCAGCCGACATCGCTGCTGCGGAGACCGCGCGATCCACCTACAAGAAGCGCCGCAGCCTCACCGTCACCTTTGGCCTGGACCAGTTCGCCCCGCCCCTTGAGGAATCCTCCTCGCGCGATTTCCTTAGCTTCCTCGATAATAATGGCGGCGGCTCGCCGGAGCAGCCCCTCGCGTCGCCGTCGTCTTCCTCGTCGCCGCTGTCCTTCCCGCCCCCGCAGCACGCCCGCGGGCACCATCGTGTGGTCTCCGAGTCTGCGGTCCTCCCCTCGCTCATACACCGCCTCTCGTTTGAAGACGACAACGAGTCGCAGCACGCAGATGCTTGGCTGCCCGCGCCGGTCGACATTATCGACACGCGCAAGGCCGCCCCGGGGGTGGACTCGCCCACAAACAGCCATCAGTCCAGTGGCATCGACTCCGGCCCGCTCGACGACGGCTCGGGACTCGTTCACGGCCCAGCGCGCAGCAAGACGGCCTCCCGCGCCCCGCAGCCGGTGCAGACGCCGCCCAGCGCCGACGCGGGCCGCCTCGTGCAGGATTCCGCCCAGGGGTCTCCCTACCCTTTTCCCAGCATGCACCAGCACCAGCACCAGCACCACCAACAGCAGCAGTACCACCCGGGCCCGCACCATCCGCCCGGCTTCGGGTTCAGCAACCCCCCGAGCATGCCGATGCCCACGACAGCCGAGCATCTGCACGCGATCCAGACCATGCAGAATCAGGTCATGATGCAATGGATGCAAATGCAGGAGCAGCAGCAGCGCCTCATTCTCATGGAGCAGCAGCGCCTTGCCGCTGCCAACTCCGGCTACTACGCTGGCGGCGCGCCGCCTCACCCCATGCCCATATCCCATGTGCCCGTCATGTCCATGCCGATGATGGCGCCGATGCCTCCCGCCGGCCTCGCGCAGCCGGTGCACTACGACCACCAGCAGCAGCCGCAGCAGCTGCAGCCTCCTCTCGTTCACCCGCATCACGTCCTCCTCCAAGCGCAGCAGCATCAGCAGCACCAGCAATCGCCGCAGCAGCGCGCGCTTGCGCACCAGCTCGCGCCTGCGTCGGCTGGCGGCCGCAGTCACCACGCCATGCAGCACAAAGACTCGGACGAGTCGCAGCGTAGCCCGCGCAACACGCCGCGCGGCGGTCGTGGCGGCCGCGGGGGGCGTGGTGGCCAGGGTCGCTTCGCCCGCAACGGCAGCGGCAGCGGCAACGGCAGCGGCAGCGGCAGCGGCGCGCCAAGCAGCCCGCGCCGCGGCCCGGCCGCCGACCTCGTCCCGGTCGACGCCAGCATGTGCCGGCTGCTGCAGGAGCTCAAGCAGACTGGCGTGCGCCCCAGCATCGAGGAGCTCGCCGGGCACGTCCTGGAGTTCGCCTGCGACAGCCACGGCTCGCGCCATATCCAATTTCTCAACGAGAACGCCCCCGACGACGAGCGCGAGGCCCTCCTGCGTGAGACGCTCGAGGCGCCGCTCGAGCTCATGAAAGACGTCTTCGCCAACTATGTCGTGCAGAACCTGCTCGTGCACTCGTCTGCGGCACAGCGCCTGCGCCTTCTCGAGACGCTGCGCGGCCACGTGGTCGACCTCTCGCTCGACCCGTACGGAACGCGCGTCGTGCAGCGCGCGCTCGAGGTCGCCACGCCCGCGTGGCGCCGCGAGCTCGTCATGGAGATCTGCAAGGACGACGACCTCATCCGCCGCGCCGCCTGCGACACCAACGCGACGCACGTGCTGCAGCGCCTGGCCGACATTCTCGTTCGCAACGGCGGCGACCGCCCGGCGCCGCGCGGCGCTGCCGGCGCCGGGCCCGGCCGCGGCCGCTCCAGCGGCAGCGGCAGCCGCCGCGGCAGCAGCCCCGTGCGCCCGCGCCCCACGCTCGACCCGGAGGACGACGCCATCATGACGCGTCTTGAGCGCGCTATTGCCGCCGACGTCGTGCCGCTCAGCCGCAACCAGCACGCCTCGCGCCTCGTGCTGCTCGTGCTCGGCGACTGCGACACTGCGCGCTCCGCGCATGTTGCCGCCATGATGACTGCCCTCGAGGCCGCCTACGCCTCGCTCGTCTGGGACCAACACGGTGTCTTCGCGGCCGGCCACATCCTCTCGTCAGGCTCGCCCGCCCAGGTGGACTGCCTGCAGGCCATCGTCGCTGCCAACGTGCTGGACCTCGCACGCCACAAGTTCGGCAGCCACCTCGTCGAGAAGGCGCTCATCTGCGCCACCGACAACCAACTCGACGCCCTCGTCGAGCCCATCCTCGACCCGGAGGGCGCCAACGCCGCGCGCCTCAAGCTGCCGGCCCAGGCCCCTGACGCCGACGGCTCTGTCATCCTGCACCTCGCCAAGGACCAGTACGGCAACTTTGTCGTCTCTAAGGCCTACGAGGTCTCCTCCGGCGCCCTTCGCCAGCGCCTCTACGAGCAGATCACCGCTCGTACTGCCATGCTCACGCGCTTCACCTACGGCCGCCACATTCTTAACCACCTCGCGCACTGATTGACCATTTGCAAGTACAGCCTCCTCGACCATCACGCACAACGCTCGCGCGCAAAACCTCTGAACCTATGCGCGCGCGACGCCAGGAGCACTCCATCGATCAGATCATCAGAACTCATTGAATTTTACGATCATTTCATCTCATCTCATTCCGAGGCCTTGCGTGCGGGACTCTTAAGCCTTGTCTCCTTCTTGTGCGCGGGACTCTTGTGCCTTGTCTCCTTCCAAACGGTCAACGAGCCGTGCCATGCCCTGGCAGGCCGTACCAGCGTAGACCATCTACATAAGCCCTGGTGCGCCACGGGAACAGTGTCTCGGCCTTGGCTAGAGTTAGCTAGCTCTACTCTAGAAGTTAGCTAAAGAGCTACTCTAGAGGCTAGCTCTAGCTAGTAGAGAAAGCCTGGGCTAGCCTGAGCTCGCTGCCTCGCTACCAAGCAAACGCTCTCTCGCGCTCGCACCCCCGCTGCCATGGAAGGCGGCCGCGCAGGCGCGCCGCCTCGACCATCGCGGCCTCGCGCAGGCCTCGCCGGCAGGGTGCGAGATCGCGTCAAAGACAAGGTTCGGGACCTCAAACACGCCGGCAAGAAGCTCGACAACGAGCTCTGGCAGCGGCTCGAGAAGCAGTTCTCGTGCTGGCACGCGTTTTCACTCATCGTCAACCCGCTGATCGTCTATCTGAGCTTGCTCGCCTTCTCCGGCACCGTGCTGACGGTCAGCACCAACGAGTTCGACCCGCGCACCAGCTTCGGTCTCGCCGTAAGCGGCTGCAGCGTCGTCGTGCAGCCCTGCCCGACCAACGGCACCAATTCCTTCGGCGAGGAAGGCGTCTGCCCAGAAGACGCCAGCCTGGGCCAGCGTGCCGGCTCCATTCGTGTACAGCGGCATGTGAGTGGGACGACGCTTGAGGTGAATCCGAGATATGGGACCCTCTTGCTCGAGTCCCTCTCCGTGCATAGCGCCAAGGACTGCACACAATTCCAGGCTCGCTACTGCATGCCCCGCTGCCGTGCGGACATCTACGTCCCAGAGGGAAACTCGCTTTCGCTGACAGTGCAACAGCGCAACTCCGAGGACCCATTCCCGTCAACCCTCCAGGTTCAAGACGGCGTGCAGCTACAGAACCTTGTCGTTTCCGGGTCAAACCTGCGCACGACGCTGCGCGGGGTGCGCGTGGTCGAGCATGCGAGCGTTGACGTCGGCGCCGGCCCGATTCTCGTCGAGAGCTCGCGCCTAGCCTCCGCCACGCTAAAGGCCAGACAGGGCAATGTCCGCGTCATCCACGACGCCGCCTCCGGTCCGCGCCAGGTCGACCTCCGCTACCGCGCCACCACGTACGACGACCGCGTGGCGCTGGCCGCGCCCCACGTCGCGCAGGCTGGACTTCAAGACGTGTTCGATATCTGCTTGGACGGCGGCGGCGGCGGCGGCGAGGATGTTGATGCAGTTGCCGAGGTGTATGACCCTGACGACAATGGCAAGGTGACAGTCGAAGAGCTCGGGCAAGGCCTTGCTGACCTCGGGAAATGCTGCGGGCCACAGTGCCCAACGGCAAGCCTTTGTGAGAAACATCTGCAGCCCCTCCTCTTCGCCGCAGGAGAGCAGGTTATCGCGCGCAGCGAACTCAAGGCCAGGCTGCGAGAGGAGCTCGACTACACGCTCGTCCCAGGCTGCACTCGCTCGGCCACCCTCAAGCTCACCGCAAACGAGACGGTCGCAGAGGCGGACGTAGACCGCCTGACCATCTGGAGCGACGAGGGGACGATCCAAGTGGCGCTCTGGGACCCCGTTCAGGCCGCTGTGCCCTATGTGGAGCTCGCGCGCGCCGAGGCCGACCTTCTAAACAGCGCCGAAGGTCTACGCAGGCCACGGACGTCCGGGAGCACCATGCGCATGCTTCAGACCTGCGCAGAGGCCATCGTGAAGAAAGTGCGCGATCCGTATGGCAGCGGACCGTTCGACGCGTCGGCCAGCGAGCTGCAGCCGGCGGTCTTTGCCATCTTCTACGCAGACGCGTCCGCGTACCTAAACGAGGTGGACGCTGGAGGCACCATGCGGCGCTTCGTGTACACAAATGAGCCCGTGTATCTCTCCGTGCCGCCGGCCTTGCTCGCAGGGATCTCCTTTGGTTTGCTCATGCCGGAGGTCCTCCGCTTCAAGGTGGACTTCGCGCCAGAGTCGGCCTTCCAGCTTGGAGACGCTGGCGCCACGGAGTTCGCGATGGGCTCGGAGCTCCTTCGCGTGCTCACTGCGCCAGACCGGTCCGCCATGTGGGGCGTCCTCGTGGCTCTGGATGACGAAGGCCTGCTGCAGCCGTCCAGTTTCCGCCGCTTCCTGCGTGATCCGTACACGGGCGAGGTCATGCAGACGAGACTCGATACGGCTGGACCGGGCCGCACGGCCCTGCTTCTGAGCCTTGCAATCGGTGTTCTGGTCAGCACAAGCTTCACCTGGCTGCTCTCGAGCGAGCTTCTTAAGCGTCTCAAGGTCCGCATGCTTGACCACGAGACTTCCATCCAGCTCAAGGCGGCGGCCACCACAGAGCAGCGCATCAAGGAGCGCCTGTATCTCTCCGCGGAGCTTTACAACCACAACGAGCTCCTCGCCGAGCTGGAGCAGGACAGCGACGAAGAGGAACCGTCCATTTCTGGCTCGGCCCGCCGAACAAGCGCCCGCAGGAAGAGGGGCGACGCGACCAGAACGATGACTGCGAAACGTGGGGAGGAGGACGGCGTTCTTGCGGAGCAGCGCCCGGAGCAGGAGCGAGGCTCGGTCCGAAAGCGGTCTGCAGGCCTGGACCTCGAGGGAAGCAGCGTCATGGCGAGAAGCGCCAAGTCAGCTCGCGAAATTAACCAGATGCGAAGCGCCTTCGAGCACCCGGAGGAGCTTGCCAGGTACTTTATCGCAAGGCCCTTTCGACGCGCTATGGCGGACTCCATGAAGGTCTATATTGCCAAGTTCTACGAAAGGCCGAGCGGGACGTCTCCGGGGTTCTTTGCCAGCCTGCTGCAAGGCCTCAGAGGCTTACTCCGGGCCCTTCTAGGTATGCGCAAAGGCCCTGGGTTGACTCGTGTCACGCCGGCCGGAGCTGCGGGGACTCTCAATTTGAGCCGCGCGGAGCCGCTCAAAACGTTCATGCACTTGTATCAGCTGGACGCCTTCCTTCGAGGGTACGAGGTGGAGACGCGAGAGAACCAGGTGCGCAGGCGCCTGGTGCATGAGTTTGGATGCAAGCTCGTGGAAGTTCCGGTCAGGCTTGTGGCGGCTGTCAAGTGGGCGCGGGGCGACACCATGGCTGAAGCACTGGCGTCCGAGGCTGAATTGCAGACTCAGGTCGAACAGTGCCTCAGCCCAGACCTCGACATGAAGGGCCTGGTGGCGGTGTTTCTGGGGCGCTTCTGCACTGAAAGCGAGGAGACGGGAGCCTACATTCCGCTGGAAACGTTGGACCAAGACCGGCTCGCCGTGAACACAGCTTCGTTTGTGCATGGACTTGGTGAGTTTATCAAGGCAGTCAATTCGATGGACAACAGGCGCGTTGATGCGCCCTTCAGGCTGCCGGGCGACCGGGCAGAGCTCCTCCAGCTCGTGGAAGGCCAGATTGCTGCGGCCGGCTTCACCGTGGAGACCACGCATGCCGACGTGATTGTCGGGCTAGAGTCCAGAAAAGCTCGCGACATGGAAGCCATGTACGCCCCCCAGCGCGGGGAGCTCCTCATGGAGGCCTACCTAGAGGCCTCCGTGCCGCAGCTGGTCTTCTCGTTCGGTCTGGCGTTTCTTGTCGTGCTGGGCCTCATCGTGCAGGAGATGCACGCAGCTACCTTGGGTAGCGCGGCCAGTCTGCACGATGAGGACCTCTCGCTTTTGCCCATGGAGCGCAACGTGGCCAGCTTTGACGTACTCGCGCTTGTACGCGTCATTGCGCAGGGTGTGGCCGTCTGCCTCGCCTTGGGCCATCTCATTCTCTTGCTCTTCTTTGGCGTCAGGCCAAAGCTGAACGCTGCCGTTCGGATCATGTTCCGCGTGGTGTTCGCCGCGTCCTTTGCGCTGGCAATCTGCCTCATCTGCGTGCAGTCCACCTGGGTGCTTCTGGCCGCCTTTCTCAAGCCTGAGCAGCTGCTGCCCACGGGCGCTGCGCTCTTCAGCTTCTATACGGCGCTGAGTTATCAGTACTACACGCTCTTTGACATGCGCGAGAAGGCCCAAAAGGCGATGGTTCGGGTCTTCAACAACCTGGTCGCTAAGCGGCTCATTGCGGCTTGCAAGACGCGAACGGAGCTGCCCCGGCCTTTAAAGGAGGCCGTCCGGCTGGCAGAAAACCATGACTACGTCTTCCGGCCGGTGGACCTCTTCTTGCTTCTCGACACGGACAAGGATCTCGAGGCGACGGACGAAGCTGCGGCGGTGGAAGCTGCGGATAAGAGCCCGCGGCAGAGCCAGGATGGTGACGACGCGACCGGAACCGTGCCACGAGGGTCCTTCCGGCGTAAGGGCAGCCGGAGCCGGAGCGGGGCGAGCATCCTCGACCAAGGTCCTGAGACGCTGGGCGACTACAAGCTCACGCTCAAGGAATTCCGCAAGCTCTTCGACGTCTTGGGTCTGGAGGTGCCGCAGGTGCAGCGCGACGCGATGTTTACCTACTGCAACGTAAAGGGCCCGCGCGACGCGGTGTCCAAGCAGGAGTTCCTGGAAGCCTGGGACTGGCTGACGCTGGAACTGGCAGAGAACATAGTGGGCGACGAGCTTGGCCTCTCGGCGGCGGAGATTGGGCTCTCGCTCCTGGTCCTCGCCTTTGTTCTGTGCATGATATTCGCCTTTCTGTTCGTCAGTACGAACGCCTTTACCCCTACGTCTGGCTTTGCTGCCGTGGCGCAGTCCGCAATAATTACGGGCACTTCTGCGGCCTCGGCGGGTGCCTCGAACACAGTGGGCGCGGGCGGGGCGGCATCCGGGCTCAAGGCGGCGCCAGACGGGCTAGAGAATGAGCTGGACAAGCGCGTCAAGGAACGCATCTCCTGAGAATTCACGTGCCTGGAAGGGAAAGATTGGTCAAGCTGAAGAGAATGGTCAAAAAGGTCAGAAGGTGCCAGTTGGGTGGCAGGTAGACTACAGTGGTCAAGCGGCTCGCTTGGCATGACACGTAACCAGGCAGCAGAGACTTTGAAGAGCCAGGGGACCGTGGTGCGTATGATCACACGGCCGTGGGAAGCGAGCGAGAGGGAAGAGTGAACGAGAAAGAAGGGAGGCGAGAAGTGGGCGACGGCGCACGCGGCCAGCGCAGAGCAGGCGCAGGGTCGTCCTGCTTGAGGTCAGCGGCCTGACTGGTAGGAAGTGAGCCGGCTCAGCAACTTGCCGACGTAGAAGTCATATTGCTCCTGAGTGAGCGTCCCGTCGTCGTGCAGCTCCTTCAGCATGGCAGTACTGGCCTTGATTTCCTTGAGGCGTTCGTTGTTGGACCTGCTCTGACGGCGTCGCATGGGGTCTGAGCGCAGGGCGCTGATGGATTCAGCACTACTTCTCGGCGGCGTGTCCTGGCGGCCCACGACGTCCTGGTGTGTCCCGCCGGAGGTGTTGCGGCGCGAGCTGCCGCCGGCCGCATTGAGCGCGGCGCTGATAATGTTATCCAAAAGGCCGGGCCGGGGCTCGGGCGGCGCAACGGGGCCGGTACTTGCCGTATGGTGGCGGCGAAGGCGCGCGCTACCGCCAGTGGCGGGCCGCACGCTCTGTGGGAGGTGGCGGCCGGAGTGCTGGCGGGGGCGGCTCTCACGCTGACGCAGACTGTGCTGGTGCTGGTGCTGGTGCGGGTGCGAGCTTAGGGGCCGGCGCGCGGAATTGGGCGCTTGCGCCGGGACCATGGGCGTTGCCTCAACGATGTTGGGCTCGCCGTCGGCCGCCGCCGAGGTCGTGAACGCGTCGCTGTCGGCGTCGTTGACAAGGTGAACGAGGCCCGCCGGCGGCTCGCTGGAGCTGCGTTGGTGCTGATGCTGGAGTGCGTCGGAATCATCAACGGGACTGCCGAAGATGTCGATCTCCTCGGGCTGAGCGAAGCTGCGCGCCGGTCCAGCGCGCGGCGTGGCTTCGTCCTTGGCCTCCTCGAGCGCGTGCCGGCCGCGCGGCGTGAGGTTGGCGCGTGGTGAGTTGATGGCCGTGACGGCGTTAGCGTCGCCGTCGCCGTCGACGTCGCTGGCGAACTTGGCGCCGCTGACGTCGAGCGGGTCGGCGTTGAAGCTCTCCATCGCTGCTAGCAACTTGGATGAGGCGACAGGGTTCTCGGAATCCGACCGGCGATGGCCCTTGACGCGCTGGCGAGGCGCTGTGGTGAAGGCGTTCCGCGATGCCAAAGGCTGTGCGGGCGGCGGCGGCGTGGCAGCCGCGCGCGAGACTGGCGACTCGGTGGACCACGTCCGCCTGACGCCGTGGAAGGCGACGGGCGGGGGGACGGCGGTCTGGGTGGCGCGTACGCTCTGTTGGGTGTTCTTGAAAACGTTGTAGGACACGATGCCGAGGCAAACGAGGAGCGGGCCGAGGATGACGCCGTGTGCGCCAAAAGCGGTGACCCCAAAGAACATGGACATGCCAGTCATGAACTCATTCTTGGACTGGTCGGAAGATTCCTGCGCCGCAAAGGGCTGTTGCACCTTGCGCTGGAAGGTGCCGAGCGCCCAGCTGTCGAGCTGATAGCTGATGATGTACTGGAGCGTGAAGAGCAGAAGCGAGGACTGGTAGTAGCCATTGAGCGCGAAGATGATGCACCACGGGAGGCACGCCCAGTAGGCGTAGACGATGGGGAAGAGCGTGAGCATGATGGTCAGGAGGGCGGCTAGATATGGGAGCTGAATGCTCATGACCTTGAAGAGCATGAAAGTGGCCGTGGCGCGATACAGACTCATCTTGACCGTGAGCATGAGCACAGCCTCCATGGTGGCGCGCAGCTGCTGCTCCAGGCGGATGATGTCGGAGACACGCTGCGCCGAGGAGGGCTGCGGCGACAGGGGCGGACCGAAATCACTCTGCAGGTCGTCCTCATCGTCAACTTCGTCGATATCTTCGTCCTCATCGTCTTCGTCGACGGTGCTCGCCACGCGGCTACGCATCGGCGAAGAGGGCGCCAGAGCGGAGGCCGAGACGCGGTCTGAGGAGCCGGTAGACACCATGGAGGCCATGGAGGTAGAGGAGGAGGAGCCCGGGAGACGCGCTGCAACGCTCTGCAGAAGCGTGCGATTGGGCGGGCTGGCCATGGCCGCACCTTGTGCAGGTGCTTGTGCTGGAGGTGGCGGCAATGGCGGCGCCGAGGCGCCAGCCGAGGCCGAGGAGAGCGACGACGACGACGAGGAGGAGGAGGAAGAAGAAGAGGAGGCGAGTAGTGGCTGTGATTCGTACTCGGACACGGCGGCAGCCGCCGTGGGTGGCGGTGCCGCCTGCACGGAGGCCAATGCGCCGCTGTTGGTTTCGCCAGAGGCGAAAATACCGGTGAGAATCTCGTGCATGAGGTTGTCCTCGCTGCTGAGCAGGATGAAGAGGATGGTGATGAAGAACATGACGCGAACACCGAAGTCAATCACAAGGAGGAGCACGGACATGGTGAAGATGGTCGAGGTCCAGACGCCGTCGCGCGCCTGGAGCGCGAAGCCCTGCACCTTGTCGGTAATGCCGGCGAGGTCGGTTGTCTTGGATTGCTCAAAAACGAGCTGCATGACCTCCTGCAAGGAGCGGTTCTGCGCCCAATCAGGGAGCGCAAAGGCGTCTCCAAACCAGGCTCCGGGGTCGTCGGCCACTGTGTCGTCGAGGGCGCCAGAGAAGAGAAAGAAGGTGCTGGTGGGGTCAGCGTCGGCAAGGACGCCGGACGCGCAGGCTGCCATGGCACCGGCGCCGGTGAGGGAGGCAGCGTCGGCGCGGCAGGTCTGGTTCTGCGCGGCGAGCGTCTCGTTGGCGGCGAGGCGCGTCTGCTCGACGTAGCGCACGACCCAACGGAAGGCAGGCTCCCAGGTGGTGTTGGTGACGTAGTGAGCCTCGAAATCACCTAGCCAGGCGTCGAGTGCGTCTTCGCCGTGGCCCGTGACCTCGCGCCACATCTCCTGCGCCCACTGCGACTTCATGAGGGTGTCCTCGGCCCAGCTATGAATGAGGTGCATCATGACCTTGACGTCGTGGAAGGCAAAGACCGCAAAGAGCGTGGTGCAGACGACGCCCACCACGACGATGACAAGGATGAGCAGGAGCGCCACGAAGGTGGAGTCGTTAAGCACGAGGCGGTGCACCTTGGTCATCCAGAAGACGCGACGGTCCAGCGCATACAGGAGAGCGGTGAGCGCTGCGAGCACGGCGCCTGTGAGCAGGCTGAGCAAGGGCTGCACCAAGAAGGCGAGCGCCGTGAGGAGCACGAGGCCGGCCGCCCATGGCCGCGGGAGCGCCTTGTAGGCCGCGAGCATGGCATGCATGCTCTTGTCGAGTTTCCTTCTTGGCGACACGTCATCGCCGTCGTTAATGAGCACTAGGACGTCCACGATGCCCTTTTTCGTCTCCCAAAGCGCCTCGGACGCCAGGAAGGCGTACAGAAAGACGCCAATGTACGACTCGAAGAGCACGTAGTTAAAGTACACCACGCCGACGATGCCGAGCGTGAAGAGGTTGCCCAGGATGATGCTGATGACGCGGTCCTTTTGCCGGCGCACGAGGTCATCGTTTGCGGCCGCGATGACCGTCCCCTGAGGCTCAGTGAAGGCGGGCTCTGAAGCCGGCCCCAGGAAGTTCCCGTCCAGCGCCGCGTGGCTGAGCAGTGCGCCGTCCGCCTCGGACCCGGAGCTGTACGGGCTCAGCTCCCCGGCGCGCCGCCTCGCCGCGCCGCCGCCGGGGTCCGCCTCGCCCACCTCCACGCCGCCGCCGCCGCCGCCGCCGCGGCCGCGCCAGCCCATGAGTCTCGCCTCGGGAGGCCAGCGCCGAGTCTCGCCTCAGGCGAGGCGAGGAAAGCGGCTTGCCTGCGCCCGCCCTCCGCCCGCGCGGCGCTCGCGGCGCGACGTCGAGGAGGGAGGCCTGCCTGCCTGCCTGCGCGCCGCCGCCTCCAGGTCCACTTGCCGCGCAGTCCTCGCACTCGCGGCGAGCCCGCGCGCACGCGCACGCGCCGGCGCGCGATCGAGCCCGTCCGCCCGCGTCCGCCCGCGTCCGCCTGCCCGCCGCGCCCGCCGCCGGCCCGCCGGCCTCCGCCGCTCCGCGCGCGCCGGCCTCGCGCCGCGCGCTCGGGTCTGCCGCCCTCGCCGCCAGCTCGCGGCGCTGGCCGCCTCGTTTCGGGCGCCCGCCGCCTGCCTGCCTGCCTGCCTGCCTGCCTGCCTGCCTGCCTGCCTGCCTGCAGGAGGTCCTTGACAAGTTGACGGACACGCGCAGCCTCAACACAACACTCCGCGCTGACGCCGCGCCGCGCCGCAGTGCAGCGCCTGCACCCGGCCGTGCCGGCTGGGACCGGGCGTACGTCGCGTCGCGTGTACAGCCTGCGCGCGCTACCAGTCCCTCGTGAACTTGAGCGCGCGGCCGGGCTTCGTGGTTTGTCTCTCTCTCCTCTCCGGCCCGCTGGGCTGGCTGGTGGTTTGCCGGGCGAGCGTTCTCCTCCTGGTCGGCGCCCTGCTAGTAGGAGGCCGCGCCGCGGGACCAGTACAGCGCCAGTGCGAGCTCACTGTCAGGCCGGGCTCCTGGTGAGGGAGGAAAACCCGGCCAAGAGCTTGCTTGCCAAGCAGGGTGTGCAGGGCGTCTGATCATCGGCGAGGTCGCTGCGACCTTGGGGTCGGCGGGCCGGGGAGCGCCGCCCTGCCAGTGGCAGCAGGCGAGCCAGAGGCTGGCGACGATCCACGCGGCGGCGGTACTGGTACGCACTCGTTGTGCGCGGCCGAGACCGCCGCCGCCGGCCACGGCTGGCTGGACTGGCTGCCGGTGGGCTGTGGAGGGAATGATACTCAAGGCTTGTGAAGCCCGTCGTGCTTACCGGGGGTGCGCCGGGGCCTTTCAACGGCGAGCAGGTAGCGAGAAGCCGGGCAGCAGCCTGTGCTCGACGCTTGCGCGCATCGCCGACGTCGTGCCGCGCAGCCAGCATGAATGAACTTGCTCTCAAGGCTGGCAGGTGCCAGCTGGCACCACCGGCAGACTGGCAGCCGTTTGTTTCGCTCGAACTCGGAGCGGGACGGTTGAGAGATCTTGGACCTGGGATACCAGCCGGCGCCGGCGGAGGCAAAATCCGGTGAGCAAGGTGCTCACCGCAGGCTCGCCCGGTTCGCCGGAGAGCCGAGGCTGAACGACGTCAGAGGCTCAATGCGAAGTCGTCGCGGCCAGTGCTGCGATCGAGCCTCGGCTGTGCCGCCACCCTCAGGCTGGGCACAGGCCTAACGTTAAAAAAAAGCTGTGAGTGAGAGTGAGTGCTGCTGTCCGAGACGTTCTCTGAGACGTTGTAGTTATTGCGTTGACTGTGCTTCAACGTAGCCGCGGCTACAGTTGGTTGATGCTTCTGGCTGCGACTGCCGCTGGCCGGTAATCTGGAAGCTCTGAAACGAGAGCGAGCCAAACTCAAAATGCTTCGTAAAAATCATCGTTCTGTCGATCACAATGTACAACTGCATCCTCTGCCACCGGCAACAGTTCATGATTGGTTCCTCTCCCCGAAGGCAAGGAAAACGCTCACTCATCACGTCCTCAAAGCTTGGCCAAGTAACTCAGCTCATGAGAGACGGAAAGTCAAGCACTAGCAAACAAGCAAGCGAACAAACAGACACAAGACAAGAGACAGCAGCAGCAGCAGCAGAGAGACATCAACATACCATGTTTGGAGGGAGAGATCTCTCCGTCCAGGGGCGATTGAGACGTGCGTGAATGCGCACGGCCCCGGAGGTCATCAGGAGGCTTCAGCGCGGCTGGCGTGCTGGCCTGGCGGACGATGAGCGCAGGCCGTCAGCATGCTGAAGCCAGCCACGCAGACTTGCGGGAAAAAGAGAAGCTGCGCAAAGAGCTGCGCACTTAGACCTTGGACATGGCCTGCACGTCGATGGACTGGATGAGGTCGCCGTACTTCTCCTCGATCATGTCGGAGAGACCGTCGACGCCCATGTAGTCGTCGTAGACGACGGCCGAGATGGCGAGCTTCTTGATGCCGAAGGCGACCGGGAGGAGCTTGTGCTCCTTGCCCCAGTTCTGGATGCCCTCGTGCTCGAACTGCTTGATGCCCTTGGCGAGCTCCTCCAGGTCGGTCTCGGCGTCGAACGGCTTGACCTCGAGCACGATGAGCGAGCGCTCACCCTTGCCCTTGCCGGCCTTGCGGGCGGCCTTCTCGGCGGCCATCTTCTCGGCGAGCGCGGCCTCGGCGGCCTTGTCGGCCTCGTCGTCCGAGCCGAACAGGTCCATGTCGTCGTCGTCGCCGGCGTCCTCCTTCTCCGCAGCGGCGGCGGTCTCGGTGGCCTCCTCCGTCTTGCCGCCCTTGAACTCGGCCGGGTCGTCCTTGAGCGTGATGGCGCTGAAGGCCTCCGTCTGCCGGACCTCCACGTTGTCCTGCAGCTCCGCGTCGTAGTTCGTCTCCGCCATCTTGCCTTGCTTGCGCGCGACCGACCGACCGACCGACCGACCGACTGCCCGACTTCTCTCTCCCTCCACCTCGATGCGCGTCTGCCTCGCCTCCGCCGCGCTCCAAAAGAAATCCTGTGGCGCGTAAGATTCCGCGCCCCGCTCGCACCGGACCGGGTGCCTCCGAGGTTCATTCACCGCGCGACCGCGCTCGGTCCGCTGCGAGTTGCGCGCACGTCAACACGCGCCAACGTTGACATTTGCGGTTTCGAACCGCTGCGCGGACGGCCGTTAACGGACGCGCCGCCGCCGCCGCCGGCACCGTCGTCGGGAAGGACTCCGACTCGGACCTGGCCTCGGCCGCGGGCTGCTCAGCTAACGTACTACGTTAGCTCGAGCAGGACCCGGACGCGGGCGGGGAGCGCGCCGCCGTGGAGCTCTCGGCCGCGGCCATGGCGGGGCTGGAGCGCGTGGCCAAGGCGCTGGAGGCGCTGCGCGACGACAAGCTGCTGCAGATGGACCTGCGCGACCGCGACGTGCGCGCGGCCATCGACCACTGGACGGGGCAGAAGCGGCTGCCGACCGCTGAGGCGGCCGAGCGGTTCGAGGAGAATTACCGCGTGCGCCAGGTCATGAGCAAGCTCAAGAGGCTTCAGGGCGAGTGCAGCGAGGCTGGCATCGGGGTGCCGGTGAAGGCGCTCCTCGCTGGCAGCACCGACCCTTACTATGGGGTTCCCAAGGCTCCCAAGGCGGCCAAAGCCGAGGCCTCGAAGCCGGCCACGCCTACTGATCGTGCTTCGGCATCCTTGTCAGCGTCAGCACCCTCAACAGCAGCAGTAGCAGCAGCAGCGCCGGCGGCACCAGCCAGCTGCCTTGAGCTGACGGCGCGCAACGTCGCAGTGTGGTGGTCGATCCAGGTGGCGGCGCTCGCCGTGCTCGCCGGGATTGCGCAGCACGCCTGGTTGTCATGATGTGAAACGTGTAAGAAAAAGAAAAACTCCGTGCTCGCGCTCAGGCTGCCAGTGTACAAGCGCCCAGGCCCATCAGTCGATGGGCATGTTAGGGTCCGGCAGGCGGCCGGAGCGGATGAGCTCGATGCGCTCGAGAATGACGTTGACAAGGCGCGGGTCGCTGTACGTGTTCCAGCGCTCACGAAACTCGTCGGCCACCTGAACGCGCGAGTCGCTGCCGATGATGAAGATGGTGACAGGCGGCGCGCCGACCGCGCGGTAGGCGCGCGCGTCGGTGTCCTTGTTGCCAAAGGTGGCGAGAAAGACCGGGTAGCGGCGCAGGTCGCGACCCGCCTCGCGGAAGCAGTCGCGTAGCTTCCCAAGCATCTCGGTCTTGAAGACATGCGAGGACTTGTCCACCACCTCGCGGCGAAAGCTGGACGAGAGGTTGGTCGTGTCGGTGATGATGGGGCCCGGCGGCAGGCGTTTCATCGTCATGCTAGACGAGGACACGGACTGCTCGAGCTCGTAAATGTACGAGCGCGTATCGTTGATGAGGTTGAGCGGCCGCGCTGTCAAATACATCATATGCGCGCTGGTCTGCTGGATGACGTGGTTGTACAGGTAGCAGACGCCGGGGTGCGCATAGCCCTTCTTCCACCCCATGCGCGCGCCCAGTACACCGTTGATCATACCGCCCACGTCCGATCGCGTGATGGTGCCGTCAATGTCAGACACCACCACGGAGTCCGAGGAGTCCCAGACCCACAGTAAGGCATCCACCGTGTTGAGCCGATACTCCTCGTTGCTCGTGTACCGGTGTTCAAAGCGCAGGTTCAAGGGCCGCGGCTTGCCCTGCAGCAGCTCGCGGATGCCGCCCAGCTCGGCTGGGTCCGGTCGCAGCGAGCCATCCCTGAAGACCGCTCGCCCGCCCTCACCGATCCTCATCGTGAACCGCACGCGATCGTCCAGCAGCACGTCCACCGTGTCGCCGATGGCCTCGGGCCGCGCGCTGCGGCCCGTAAAGCGCACGTTAAAGTCCGTGGAGAAGATCATCTCGCGCTCTGCGTCCCGCACGCCGATCACGTCTGTGGCGTAGCCGTTCTTGCGCAGAACCGGCTCTGTGGGCCCGGTCGCGCTCCCGCCTGCCTGAGAGTACCCGGACGTCGGCATGGAACGCGTCGACCGGATGCGGTCCAGCGACTCCATCGTACCCTCCCACGCCAGCGCGTGCTCCTGACCCGGGTTCATCCACAGCGGTGCGGGCGGCGGCGGCGGCGGCGGCGGCGGTGGCGGCGGCGGCGGCGCGGGAGAAGCTCCTGGCGCAGATGGCGAGGCACCCGGCGCCTGTGAGCTCATTGCCCGCGCGCGAATAGACTCTGGCCGCCTCGGCTTGACGGGCGGTGGCGACGGCGACGGCGAGAGGCCGCTGGGGTCGTCGTCCAAAATCGTGCTCGAGCTCGAAGACTCGTGCTGCGCGTCGGGCCGGCGCGGTCTGGACGGCGGCGGCGCCCGCGACGGCGCGGCGCGCGACGGGCCTCGAGAGGCTGCGTCTGCCATGGGCGCGCCAACGTGCACGCCGACTTGACTGTCGACCGAGGAGCTATCAATGGTGCTGCTCTCACTGCTTCCCATGCGCACGATGCGGCCCGTCGTCACGTCCACGAGGTCGCTAGCCTTGTCGTTCGCGTTGGTGTAGCCGACGCTCGGGACACGAGCCTGCGCTGGGGGCGGGGGGCGCGCCAGACTAGGCCTGTACGCATCCTCGGCCGCCTGCTCGACGTAGTTGGTTGGGCAGAGCCCAATCTCGCGCGTACGTAGATTCTCCGCCCAGATCCAGCCCGTCTCTGGCTTGCGGCCGCCGCGATTCGGGACCTGACGAATAAAGTCATCCCCGGCGAAGGATAGCTCGTCCGGGTGACGGCGCTCAAAGCTGTAGAGCGCCTTGAAGAGCATGACCTGGTGCTGTTGCTGCTGTTGTGGTTGGTGCTGTTGGTGCTTGAGCTGGCCGGCCGGCGTCGGCTTGCTGGGCGGCGGAGGTCGCGAAGCGCCAGCGCTCCCCGCCTCGTCCGATCCCGTCGTGTGGTCGCTCGGCGCCCGCGGCCGCTGTGGAGGCAAGGTGCGCGGCCGCGCCTTGGCAACGTGCTGGTGAGGGCCGCTGCGGTTTGCGTGCATCGGATGCGACCGGTGTGGGTCGTGTGCCTTGGCCTGTGCCTTGGTGGCGTGCCCGTGCTCTAGCGGCGCCGTGCTCTCCTCTTGGTGCTGTCGTCGCTCCATGGACGCGGCGAGCGCGCGGGAGAGTTCAGTGCTCTCAACACCGGCCGCCCCCGGCGCAGAGGGCGCTGGCGTTGGCTGCTCGACCTGGGCATCGGTCGGCTGGGCCGGACCCGGGTGAATGTTCAAATGGCGGCCCTTGGGCACCTCGACAACCTTGTGCGGGCTGGTGCTCGCGCTGCCGCCCTTGTCGAAGGCGGCCGCAAGCGCCGCGACGCGATGGTCCCCGGACGTCGACGTCGCCGGTGACGCAGCGGTGGGCGCCGGGCGTGGCGGCCCCTCGGCGTGCTCTCCCGCCGCACGCAGCGCGCTGGCCTCGTCGCCTTTGGCCGAGTTGGCGTGCTGCAGCGCGGGCTCGCTGAGCGTCACGGCGTCCGCAGGACGCGCGGCTGGCCTGCTGAAGAGCGCGGCCCTCTCCGCCACGCTGAGCTGTTCGGGTGGCCTCGACGCCGCCGCCGCCTTGGCCTCTGACTCCAAGCCCTCATCCTCCGCGTCCTCGGCTGTCGCGCGCGGGCCCTCGTGCTGCCACTTGCCGTTGATGAGCTTCCACTCGCCCTGCTGCGACATGGCCGGGTTCGCCGCTGCCGCCGCCACGCTGCTCAGGCGCCGCCGCGGCCCGCGGCCCGCCAGCGCCGCCGCAGCCGCCGCCGCGCCGCCGCCGCGCGCCCGCGCTGCCCTGACGCGCGTCGCCGCGGCCACGGCCAGCATTCCCGCTCTGCCAGGCCAGGTTCAACGTGGCCATGGCGGTCCGCGCCGCGGACCGACTCTGAGTCCATCTTGATCTTTTCACGCTGCTGGGCTCGGGCTCGGACTCGGAGAGCTTCACCGGGAAACAGCCTGGAGGAGCTCGTGTCTGGGCGCAAGCGAACCAGCCCGAGCTGCAGGCAAGGGGGGACGACAAACTGCGGCGGTCGATGTAGGGAGGGTACCACCGGCAGGCGTCGTGGACGACGTGGAGACGAGCCCGAGGAAAGCGCTCCACAGAACCAGGTGCGACACACGTGCCCCAGAGCTCCAGGCAGTGGCGAACCGGCAAACTGCGGAGCTGACAGTGAGTGAGTAAGTTGCTTCGTCGGCGGTTGATGTCGCTCTCAGAGTTACCAACGGCATCGTCGTGGAGACGAGCCTGACTGTGTTGACGGAAACAGGCTGAGCAGGCGTACGATGAGGCCTTTGACAGTCCCGGGACGTGAAGGAGGTAGACACTAATTTGCGCTGAAGACAAAGTTTGACGTTGTTCGAGCCAGGGCAAGCGCTAAGGCTCTCCCCAGCTAGCTAAGTAGCTAGCTAGCTAGCTAGAAGCACCCGCTCCAACTCGGATCCGGTGTGAATAACATGGCGACTCGCTCTCTTGCTTGATGTGAGACAACCCAAGCGCGCGCGCTTCGACTAGGCCTAGCTCAGGCTCTAGCTAGCTAGAGCTCAGGCTCAATTTAATAAGCTTACTCCGCACAGGGCCGAAAGATGAAGACGCAGCCTGAGCATGCGATTGGCCGGCTCCTACGACTTCATAGCGACAGTGACGACGGCGAGCAGGTCGCCCCAGCAGGATCCAAACGCGGCGGCGTCGGCAGCGACCGCATCAACGGCAGGCGGCGGCGGCGCGCGCGGGTGCGGGTGCGGCGGGCGCGGGCGCGGGCGCAGGCGGCAGCGCGGCGCACGGCGGCGGTAGCTGTAGCGGTAGCTCGGCGCGGCGCGCGGGCTCGCGGCGCAGGACGGCAGCGAGGGGAAAATGAACTTCCTCGGCTTCGGCAACTCGGCGAGCTTCGTGCTCAAATTCACGAGCGCCATCAGGGGGCGGCCGACAAAGAAGATCAAGCATGAGGATGGCGGCGTGGAGGAGTTGGTGATCTTCCAAGGCAGCGAGGCGATCGAGGGTGAGGTGACGGTGATCCCCAAGGGCAAGAAGCTGGAGCATATCGGTATCAAGGTGGAGCTGATCGGGCAGATTGAGAACTTGTTTGACCCGAGCCGCAACACGGAGTTCACCTCGCTGGTGAGCGAGCTGGACTCGCCCGGCTTGCTTTACAACCCCAAGTCATACGCATTCAACTTTGCGAACGTGCCCAAGCAGTACGAGTCGTACCGCGGCATCAATGTGCGGCTGCGGTACTTTCTGCGCGTGACGGTGACCAAGCCGTACGGCAAGTCGACCAAGGAGCACGAATTCTGGGTGCAGAATGTGCAGCCGGAGCCTGAGATCAACAATTCCATCAAGATGGAGGTGGGTATCGAGGAGTGCCTGCACATCGAGTTCGAATACCAAAAGTCCAAGTACCACCCGCAGGAGGCGGTGGTGGGCAAGATCTACTTTCTTCTGGTGCGCATCAAGATCAAGTACATGGAATTGAGCATCCGGCGCAAGGAGACCTCCGGCACGGGCGATAACATGACGACGGAGTCGGACAAGCTGACCAAGTTCGAGATCATGGACGGCTGCCCCGTGCGCGGTGAGGCCATTCCAGTGCGGCTCTTCCTTTCGGACAGCAACCTGACGCCAACGTACGAAAACGTGAACAACCAGTTCTCCGTGCGGTACTACCTCAACCTCGTGTTGGTCGACCAGGAGGAGCGCAGCTACTTTAAGGAGCAGGAGATCACCATCTGGCGCAAGGACCTCGGTTAGTTGCCGCCGCCGGACGCAAAGCGTCATTTGAATGATGAACTGTACCTCACTTTTTGAAGTTGCCTTTCTTCCTCGCTCCCGCGCTCTCGTTTTTGTCTCTCTCTCCTGGACGCACGCGTGCCCAGGCGCTCTCGTCTCCAAGTCGCTACGGTTTCCCTTTTTTTCTCCTTTCTCCAAGTCGTCACGGTACTTTTTTCAAGAAATGATACAGACTTGACTCTCGGCCTTGCCGACCTCATGCGACTCGAGGCCGACCAAGGTCGGGTCATCCACACCGTCAACGCGGACGGCATACATGGCAGCGACCGGACGGTGGTCAGACATTTTCACGCTCGGCTCGCTGGCGTAGTGCAGGATGCGCACGGCGTCCGGGCGTGTAGACTTGTGCAGGATTCGATCGGTCCAGGCCGGGATGCGGCGCTTCTTGGACGTGTCGTACTCGTCCGAGTCCTTGTCAAACTTGTAGGTGGGCCGGAAGTTGAGCGGGCCTTCCTGAAATGTGCGGAAGACACGGCCAGCGGCCATCTCCATGTGGAGCTGGTCCTGCGCCACGAGGGCTGCGTGCGCCAGCGCCGACCCGCTCGCAAGGAGCTCTTCCACCTTGTCGCGCGTCGCGTCAATGCGGTAGTTAAAGTCGCCCATCCAAAAGACGCGGTCAAAGCGCGCCGATGCACGCCCGCGCGAGTCCGAGGCCGCGATCTGGTCATACTGGCTGGGCTGCACGAAGTCCTCGTCCAGGCGAAGGGCCGAGCCGGCGGGCAGATCGTCGTCCTTTTCTTCTTCGGCGCCCGGGTCCGAGTCCGAGTCTGACCCCGAGTCCGAGTCCGAGTCCGAGACATCGAGGTCAGAGTCCTCATCGCCCGACTTGGCGTGAGCCCGGCGCAGGCGCTGCGGGTCGTCGGCTTCAATATTGAGCTTGCGGTGCCTGGGCACCGCAGGTGTGGTGGTGTCGTCGTGGCTAGTCTTTCGTGAAGTGGTCTGGAAGGAAGGCCGGCGTGTGAGTGAAGCATTCGGCTTGAAGCCCGGCGGCAGCGCCAGCTGCGTGTCGATGCGGTGAAAGTGCTCGTTCCGCTGTCGCACGCGCCCCTGGTGCGCCTCGAAGTGCGAGGCAATGAAGAGCATGCTGGTGCGACCGAGCGTGAATGAGACGCCAACGCCGCCCTTGTTGCCAAGGGTGTTCTTGAAGCCAGTTGCGACGACTGCCGCGCCGACATTGGAGAGCACAGGAAGAAGCGCGCTGCGCACAAAGAGGACTAGATGAGTCGCCTGCAGCGTCTTGCTGTGCAGCATTGAGTAATCAGGGCCCAAGTAGCGGCCAAGGCGCTGCTCCCAGCCGCGCTTGCTGGGAATAACGGCGGACTGCGCGATGCTGCGCTCGCACTCCTGTGTCCCGATGGCGTAGAGGTCCAAGCCCACGCCGCGCGGGATGAGCTGCTCCAGCATGTCCTCGTCCGACGCGCTCTTGCCCATGAGATTCCACGTGCAGCAAAACACCAGAAACGTGTCCGCACCTCGCTGCTGGAGCCGCGCATCGCTCTCTGGGTCGCAGCGCAGCTCTGCAGGCCATTTCTTTGTGCGATGCGTCGGCGGTAAGCGCGGTGACGGGGACGAAGCCGCAGATGCCGGCGAGCCAGCCGGTGAGCTAGCCGGCGAGCTTGCCCGCGAGCTTGCCCGCGAGCTTGCCCGCGAGCTACTGGCCGCCTCGCTAGTCGCATATTTCGGCGAGTTGAAAGGCGAGGTAGCCTCAAAGCCCGGCGATGCGAGCTCTGGTGAGGCGACTACAGGCGATGTGATCGTCGGCGATGCGAGAGGTGAGCCCGATTCTGAAGAGCTTGAGGAAGTGCGGAGATGGAGCGCTGACGTTGGTGGCCTGGCGGTGTCTTGCTGCGACGAGCGAGCCGAGCTAGGGTGGCGGGACCCGCGCGAGTGCGGCCTGCCGTGATCGTCCTCATGGCGATGGTAGGCCTCCTCGTCAATGCTGCAGTCGTCGTCATCGTCTTTGGTGGCATCGGCGGAGGCGGCCTCAGCTTGGCGGTGAAGATGACCGTCATCGCCGTCATCGTCGTCGTCATCATCGCCAGCCTCAACGCCTTGCCTTGCTCTCACGTGAGCACCGTCTCGTGCCTCGTGGTTGTCGTGGACCGACGTGCTTCCGGGAAGCGAGCGACCGGTAGAGCCTTGTGAATTCTCGGGAGCCGGAGGATCGCCGTCGTTGACCTTGTCGTGGTGATCATCGACGGTCTCGTCGTCGTTGCCGCGCTGGTGGAAGGGGTCGTCATCGTCGAGGAGGTCGATGTCATGGTCTTCGTTCGCCGGGAGGGCCTCATCGCCGCGATGCGCAAGTGGCGAACGAGCAGCAGGCAGACGCGCCGCAAGCGTGGCCCTCTCCGCGGCTGAGGTGGCGTCAGCGATGGCGGTGAGGATGGGACCGTGGTTCACGTTGCAGCGGTCGGCAGCGCGGCGCGCGAGAGCGTCCACCTCGTGTGCGCTCTCGCGAAGGAATCCAAGTAGCGCGTCGCGCTCTGCAGCAGAGAGGCGCTTGGGTCCCTGCACGGAGGCTTCGCCGCCGCGGCCCATGTCCTCGTCGTCCTGTTGCGCGAGGCCAGCGCGGCGAGCAGCTTCGGGCTCGTCGAGACCACGAGACAAGAAAGAAGCCCGTTGCTGGCGGCCGTGGTTAGATTGAGACGAGACGGCGCGGCAGTTCGCCCAGGCGTCGCTCCCTGCCAGTCCCTGGCCGTTTGCTTGACTGTGAATGCATGCGCACAATGCAGAGCAGGGGGGAGCTCGCGTGCGCGCCCCGCCTCGCTAGCTAGCTAAACGAGGAGTAACCGGTGCGCGCGGTGCGCACGACGCCGCCGCCCGAGACAAGCCGTTGGCCCGTGGCGGCGTCTCGGATTTTAAACCGTTGGCCCGTGGCGGGGATGCGGCCGGGATACGCGCACGGACTTCCTTTGAATGAGCCGTTCAACGGATCGGTCCGTTCTCCGCCTCTCTCTCATCCGACAAGGCACATGCAACAGTGCACTGACTGTGACTGTGATAAATGGCTGCACCACGGACCCACGGACCAACGGACGCGAGGAGGGCAGGGGTCTTTGTGCTATTGCAGGCCACATGAAGGCGAACTTACAGTTAACGCGGTCCTCGTGGGGTCCGCCCCCGCTTCGGTGCCAGGAAAGTGTTGGCATGCTAGGGGCAGGTACTGGGGTGCCGTTGATGGGAGCGTTGATGCAAGGTGTCAGTGAGGTCCAATCGGTCACTGACGAGGCTAGCCTGGTTCTACAGGCTAGTGCGGATGTGCTCGTGCGCTTGACATGAGACATGTGTTAAGAGCAGAAGCGAAGCGTGTCAACGGCCCATTCACCGAATCTCTGCGTACTGCTTGCGATGCATGTCCCCGCCTATCTCGAGGCGCTGCCCTGGGCAAACCCGCAACCTTTTGGCACTAATCAAGCAACCTGGAGCCGGAGCAAGCTAGCTCTCGAGCGAGGCGAGACTAGCAAAGCTTTGAGGCAAAAGCAATAAAAAGCAACGATGATGCGCACGCTCCTGGTTGTTGCGGCTGTCTTGGCGGCGCCGCACGTGGCGGAGGCCACCTTCGATTGCCCCTCTTCTGACGGCATTTGCTGCGACATGAGGGACACGAGCGTTTCCGAGTACGAGATGACGGAAGCGAACATTGTTGGCTGCGGCACCTTCACCACTTGGGACGATACTGCCGACAACTACTGCAAGACTTATCTGGAGGGCAACTACACCTCGGACTCGTGCACGTGCGGCTCGCGGCCGGGTGACGATGAGACGTGGCGTGATAACTGGTTCTACAACTGCGACGACGAGGTCTGCACCACCACCGCGACTGACAGCGGCTACCAGCAGCCAGGCTGGTGCGCTCTGGACGACCTCGTTGAGGATGCGCTCGGCCTCCTGGGCATGGGCATTGGCATCATCATTGCCCTCGCCGTGGGTGTCATCGTCCTTATCATCGGCATTATCGTCCTGATCTGCTGCTGCTGCTGCAAGAAGAGCACCAACGTCGTTGTGGTGCAGGGCCCTGCGGGCGGCAAGTAAGCCGGCCAGGTTCTCTGATTGCTTGATGTAGTTAGAAAAAGGGAGAAACACGAGGGAATGGTTTTTCTCTGTCAAACGGATGGGTGTAAATGAGTAGCAGGCGATGCAAAGCAACGAGAAAGAACGACCAGAGCGTGTAGATGGGCGCTTGCGTCCGTACGAATCAAAGAGGAAACCAGAATCGGCCGGGTGTTTAGAGAGAAAAAGACGGTGGAGAGTCGATAGAAAAGACGGAGGAGAGTTGAGACGCCGCTTGTCCTGTCCTGCCTGAGTCGTGTCCAGCGCTGCCAAGGAAAACCGCATGATGGTTCTCGTCCCGAGTCGTCTAGTTTGGCCAGACTCGCCAAAGAAGAAGGAAAAGCCAAGCAAAGCGTTGCTCGTGCCAAGTCGTGCGGCCAGCCAGCCAAAGCAGACGGAAAGCCAAGTAAGAGGTTGCTCGTCTCGAGTCGTCCAGCGCGACCCGTTGGCTGGCGAAAGAAGAAGGTGTTGCTCACGCCAGGTCGTCCAGAGCGGCCGGGCCAGCTGGCTGGCCAGCCGGCCGCGCAAACGAAAGACGCCGCCTCCAGAGCGCTTTGATTCATGAAAGACAGCGACAACTGGTGTCGGAGCGCACTGCGCGACACAGCCGCGAGAGCCTCGCGATTCGGTCCATGGCCAGGTCGGCTGCAGCCTGGCCACGCCGCGCGGTCGTAGCCTGGCCACGCCACACGGACTCGCCGGTGCCGCGCTCTCGCTCGCTCGCGGCGCTCTCCTCCGCGCGCGTGTTGAGATCGGCGACGCCTGGATTCGGAATCCGTGGGATGTCGCCACGCGGCCCGGCCCGGACATTTGGTTTACCCTCCGATCGTGATCTTGGCTCGGTGTGAGATGGCATGAAAGATCGAATGATTGACGCAACGCTGCAACAGCAGCGCGCTCTGGAGGCGCGGCCGCAGCCACAACTCGACGCAGCATCAGTTCGGCTCCACGCGTGTGCAGGCCATGCCGCACCTCGACTCGATGGCTGGACGCGAGCCCTTGCAGGCTTGCACAGCCCTAATCTCGGCATTTGGGCTCCTCCAGGCTTGGCTTTCCTAGCCTTCCCTTGCCTGGGCCAGCTGAGGCCTTCCCGAAGAGCAAACTGGGCTCACGCCACGCGAGCGCCTCCCAGTTTGATGTCCTGAGGGCGATTTGCCGCCTCCCAGCTGTCCTTCGCGCGCGTTCCGGGCCGTCGCGACTGCCCCAGCAGACAGAGCGCTTGAAGGACACCTCTTCACACTGCAGCAGCCTGGCTGCTTGCAGCCTGCCTCTTGAAGCCGACGGCGGCCTGCCGAGCCGAACGGGCCGCACGGAGCCGCGTGTGAGCCGCGCGCGCGCGCGCGAGCCGCGGAGCCGCGCGCGCGAGCTGCAGGGCGAAGCCTCGAAGGCCGCCCGGCGGCCTGCGCGGATTCCACCAGCGTCGCGAGCGAGCTTTCGGGGGACAGTCGCCGATGGTGCCGGCCGGCGGTATGAGTGCGTCTCGAGAACCGCCAGGCCCAAGCAGTGGACAGTGTGCGCGCAGCTGGAGCGGCGGCGCCGGCGGCGGGCCGCGGCGGAGGAGCCGCGGCAGCGCGGCGCGGCCCGAGCGGCCGGCCAGGCGGCGCCGCGCCGGCCAGGAGGCTGGCTTGCCGGCCGATTGCTCGCGTGCGTTCGCTCGCGGGTCGGCTCGGCTCGGTTCGCTCTCTCACTGTCAGTGGGGATCGATCCACGATCGATCGATTGTACCTCGAAAGGGCGCGCGCCGCATTCGGCCCAGCACTCTTTCAATCCGAGGCTTTCTTTCGCATGTGGGAGTCCGGCTCCGGCTGCAGGACACCGGCCTGGGCCGTCGGCTGCTCGCAGCGCACGACGAGGTTGCGTCGTCGCCTCTCTCTCAGACGGCCAGCGGCGTCGCAAACGCCGCAAAAGCGCCTGGGGGGCTACCTGCACTTGAGTCTTTCGTTCTTTCTTGCCTACCGAAAGCTTCGCTTCTGCGGGCGCCGGGCCGGGCCGTGTCTGCGACTCTGCGAGGCAGGTTGAGCTGTCTGGCTTGTCCGCCAGCCGTGAGCGTATGATGCTTGTAGTTCTCGGCCTTTTAAGAGGCAGGTGCAGCCTGGCGAGCGCTTTCCCGCCTCTGCGCAGGTGGGCAGGAAGCTTTGACGCGTCATTGCGCCGCCGGCGCGGCCGCCTGCACTGTAGCCGCGCCTGCAGCCAGCCGCACCCCGAACTCTTGAGAGCAGCGATTTCCTCTTGCTATCAATCAATCATGCAGGCGTCCGTGAAAGATCGATTCGCAAGCACGCAAGGATGGAAGAAAGCAACCACAAGAAGCAACACCCAGCCCTAGCTAGCCATCCATGGCCAAGCCGCGCTGCGCCACTGCCTGGCGTGCCGCGCTGCGCCACTACCTGCCAGTGGTGATGGTGTGCCGCGAGCCAGGCCCTTGCAGTGCACGTGCCCTCAAGCTGCAGCTTTGCTCCGCAGAAGGTCGCCGTCTTTCCCGCACGCACTGCGGGAAAGGGGGTGTGGGCACGCCAAGCCTTGCCTGCCCTGCTCTGGTCGTGGCTCTGGCCCAGCCCGGCCAGCCCGGCCCAGCCCGTCTCGCGCCGCATGACTCTCGTCACATGTTCGCGCGTGCGGCCCACGTGGGCGCGCCGCGTCCGTCCTGACTCGGCTCGACCCGCCCCGGCTCGGCTCGGCTCGGCTCGGCTCGGCTCGGCTCGGCTCGGCTCGGCTCGGCTCGACTCGGCTCGGCTCGGGCCGGCTCGGCTCCGCAGCGGCCGCGCGGGGAGGCTGGAGTGGCGCGGTGCTCGCGCGGCGCACCGGAGGCCAGGCGCCGGCGGACAGCCAGGCGTGAGCGGCTGGCGCCGAGGCCATCCGTGGCGAGCGCGCGGGTCGCCACAGCGGCTGGGGCACGCCACCTCAGCGCACCGGGCTCGCTTCCGGCCGGCCGATGCAGCTGAGCTGGGTGGCACTGGAGACAAGGGCAGCCTGCGATGTAGTACAGGAGGGACCTGACCTCCCGGGCGCGCGCTACTGCCTTGAGCTGCGAGGTGCGTTGAGCTAGGCTAGCTCCTGGCCGACGTGACGGTGACGATCCTATGCTTGAGCGCGCTATGCTTGAGGCAAGGGGCTGCTGCTGGGCTGCGCTGGGCCTGCCTGGCTGCTGCCCCCACCGGGGCCCCTTGCGCCTGCGCGCTTGCGCATGCGCTGCTTTTGCTGCCATGGCTGGCGTGGCCTGCGGCCCTGGCGGCGGTTTTACATGCAGTGCAGTGCTTGACAGTGCCTGCAGGCCTGGAGCACTGCAAGCTGAAGCACGTCTTGTCCTAGCTAGCAAGAAAGTTGCAGCGCGCTGCGCGCTCGTCCGCCCCGCGCGCGTCAGGTTCCGCCTCGGCGCGTGCTCTCGCGGCCGGCCTGCACGGCCTGCGCAGCTGGCTTGCGACTGGGGCAAGCCATCACGCACTGGCCCGCGCGCCGCGCGCCGCGTGGCCAGAGCCGCGCCGGGCCAGCGGGGTTGGCAAGCAAGAGCAAGCTCTCTGGTGCGCGAGAAGGTAGCCCGGCTCGCCTCTTTGGCCGGGATCCCGCTGGTGGAGCGTTGGCTGGTGCCCGCAGCGCGCACCCCGGGCTAGCACGGCCACTCCTCACTACGATCTGTATCTTCTTTTTCTCACTGTCACTGGGCGCAAGCGAGCATGCAAGCAAGCAAGCAAAGGCTGGCTCAGCCTGGCTGGCACACGCGCGCTCGCTTGCTGGCCCGCAAGCAGCAGTAAACGCAGCCAACTTGCCAGCAGCCAGCAGCCGGCTGGCGCCGGACCCGTCCGGCGAGAGGCTCGGGCCGCATCTGCTCTTGGCCTTGCGCGAGGGAGCGTGTGCGGTGCGGAGAGAGCGGAGGGTAGCAGCATCATCACGAGGATCAATCACCAGCTCATCAAGCCTTGACAGTGATTGCCCTACCTTCGCAGGTCGGCTCGATGCTGGCTGGCCTTGTGACGGCCATCTCCATCTTGGGATACGCGGCTCAGCTTCGCTCTGCTGCGCTCAGGGCCGCCACGCGCTCCCACGTCCTCTGCTGGCGCTCGGCAGCGGCGCGCGCCGCCCCGCGCTGCCCCGCCCCGCGCCCCGCCCCAGCGCCCACGCGCCCAAGCTCTCGCCTCGCAGGCGCTGAGCATCGCCCCGCGCGGAGGCTCCTGGCTACGCGTCCGTCGGCGCGCGTCGCCGTGGGCCGGCCGCTCGGGCACGGCGCGAGGCCGCCGAGCCGTGCCGCCGCGCCGCCGCGCGCGGGGCGCTTGCTCGAGGGCGTGATGCCTTGCTTGCGTGGGCCACCATCATCATCATCATCACGGCCCTTGCGGGCGTGTGGCCAGGCCACAACGCCGGCCCGCGGGCGCCAGCCGCGAGCTTATTGCCAGGTCTAGGTAGCGCAGCCTGGCCTCTGGGGCTGCAGTGCAGTGCAGTGCAGTGCAGTGCAGTGCATCGGCTCGATGCAATGCTGCGTGCAATTGCAGTCTGTCTACTCGTGGGGCCCGATCTGATCAGCATGCCGCCATGGAGAGAGCGCGTGGCGCAGCCAGGCCGGGCCAGCGCCGGGGCCCCACCCGGCACCTGTCCCGCCTCGCCTGGCTCGCACTGTGGAGGGTGCGCTGCGGCAGCACCACTGCAGCAGCGGTAGGCTGCTAGGCCAGCAGCCTGGCAGGCACTGGCGCCCGGGCGGTGGCAGCTCGAGCCAGCTGAGCGGCGAGCGCCGCTCGCCTTGGCAAGTCAAGCGAGAGCTAGGGGGAGGTCCCTACTCGCACAGACGTCGGGTTCGAGGCGCATAGACAAAGAATGCTTACTTGCGCGAACAAGGCGAACAAGACTCTGACTCACGCGCAGGTGGCCACTAAGCCGCCACTTCGAGGTGGCAATCCACAGTTCGGCGAGATCTTCCAAAAGCAGCAGATTGGCGAGCCCGGACTCTGCGCCGCTAGCCTGCGACACCTACGTAGCCGCGCCGCGGCTCGGCCGGGGGCGCCGCGAGATTAGGTCGCGGCCGGGACCGGGGCCGGTCGTAGAGCAACAAGCAAGCGGGCCTACCGCCCCAAGCGTTCTTGGCGCGGATGGGCTTTTGCTGCGAGCGCGCGGGCCAAGCCTGGAGCGGCGGGCCGGGTCCTTACTGGTGTTGTCAGGCAAGGCACGACGAGCCAGCTGACTACTGTGTCGTCGCGTTGCGCCGCGTAAGCGCAAAGCGAACGAAGCCTGCCAGTGCCTGCGCAGCTTTCGATGATCCGAAAGCGCACTCATCACATGTCAGCCTGCGCTGAGCCAAGCGGCGTCTGTAGACTCCTCGTGAAGCCGGCCACGGGCGGTCTTGGGAGCAGGTTGCGTGGGCCCCCAGTCGGGCAGCGGCGATGCCAAGCCGTGCCTTGGTGCCGTACGGCGTGCGATGTGCCTTGCTTGCTTTGGAGACTTGTCACGTGGCGGCGCGCAGGGGCGCTGGCGCCCCGCTGGCGCGCCCCGCTGGCGCGCCCCGCTGGCGCCCCATCACCACTGGTGCGTCCGTGCGTGCGAGCGTGCGTATGCGAACGGACGCGCGGCGCTGGCGCGGGCCCCGGGAGCAAGGCTTTGTTGTGCGGCATCGCGCGGCGGCGCGCGGCGGCGCACCCAGCAAGGTTCGCGCCAGGGGGCAAGGGCGTGATGGGCGTGAGTGGGGCGAAGAAGGTGCGAGATTGCTCTGCAAGCAGTTTTGGCAGATAAGCAAGCGAGCTTTGCTGAACGAAGTGGCTCTGCCTGTTGTCGAAACTCGCTTCAAACAAAAGGGTTCATGGGCGTGGTGGCGTCGGCGCGGCAGGTTGCCGCAGGTTCGGTGCCTGCCTGCTCAGCAAGGCAAGCTAGTAGCGAGACGCGCGCAAAGGCACTCTCGGCGTTGGGCGAGCTTGTCACAAGGCCTCAGGCAGCCGCCCTTTTTGCGCGCTGCGCAGCACGGCGACGCAACGCGCTACAACGTGACGCGCTTGGTCTGGCTGCCAGACGGCCCACCGTGACGTGATGGCTTTGCTCCGCCTTTGGTGCGGCTCTGCGGGCAGTGTTGCGGCGCACACCTTCAAGTTGTATGTAATGCACCAGCCAAAAAAGCGCCTCGGCCCTATCGCAAGTGCTTACCGGCCCGGGGTGCCCGGCATGCGTGTGCCCCGGCCAGCCCTCAGCTAGATGGGCTGAAGCTCTGCACTAGCTAGCTAGCTAGCTGGAGCACGAGAGCAGAGTTCTTTTGCTTGGTGGCATACCAAAGAGCGAGAGCCTGGCAGGCAGGCACCGGCCCCGGCGCACCTTTTGGTGGCTCCAAGTGAGCAGGGCGGCACAGGCGCCCGTCGCAGGCCAGCGCACTACCAGGTTGCGAGCTAGCTGTCCCCACAGCGACACACTTCTGAGGTGGCGACTGAGCTGATGTGCGGGCCCGGCCGGCAGCCGGGGGCAAGGACCCCAACTTTTGTCAGAGAGAAGGCCCACGCTGGCCGTGCCCCACGGATCGATCCACGGGAAGAGGGGGCTCCGGGCTGCGATCGATCACCATGTCGAGCGAGCGAGCGAGCGAGCGAGCCGCGCGTGGGGCCGTGGGCGCTGCCCACGTGGGTGGGTCCTGGGCCAGGCTCAAGCTGGTTGGGCTGGGCTGGGCAGCCCCAGGCTGTGCTTGGCCAAGGCTCACCCGGGCGCGTTGCGGAGCATGGCGGGGCGGGGAGGGGTGGTGAGGCGGGGCGGCGGCGCGAGGCGTGGCGATGCACTGGGCAGTCGAAGACAGCCCGGAGCCATCCATCCATGCCCCAGGCAGTCCGAGTCTTGTTGGTCCAACCAAGGCCGCGGCGAAGCAAAGCGGTCCCCGGCCTCGCTGCGGCGTCGCGCCGCAGCCCCTTGCGCTCAAGACATTGAGCTCGCGCTGCATCGCGTTGCGTTGCGCCGCGTCGCGTTGCGTCGCGCCGCTCGCGCTTCGTTCGGCTCGGCTCGCTCTCAAGCTTGCCCTCGCCCTCGGCCACCTGGCTCGTAGTAGGGCGGGCGGGCAGCGGACGGAGGAAGCGAGCGGCACGTGGCCGCGCCAAGAACCACAATCCGGCGCAGGTTCTTCTCTACTTTGCTTCGCAGCTTCGCACGAACTTGAAGTTGATCGATGCGAGAAGAGTTATTCAGAATCCAAGCCGAGACGAAACCAAGATGTCGCCCGTGATTCGCATTCATGGCTGGCGGTTTCGCGAGCTTCGTCGCATCGTCATCGCGGCGCCTCGTCGCCGAGCACCGGGCGCCTGTGCTGGGGCCAGCCCGCCGGTGGTTCGCACCTGGGCCGGCCGGCGCTCGCGGCCCGGAGTGCCACAGATAGATAGATGGCTGCTGCTGCTCTCGCACCGCCGCTGCAGCGCGCCGCGCCGCGCTCTCTGTTGTCGGTCGGTCGGTCGGCCGGCCGGTCGGTCGGTCGGCTGTGGCCACTGCGCGCGCTTCCGGCTCGCCTTCAAGAGCGGAGCTGGCAGCACAGACAGACTTGTCATTGATCGATCAGCCACCACAGACAGACAGGCGCGCCCCGGCACGGCGCTGTCGAAGGCCTGTGACGGGCCGTGTCTGGGGTGCGCGACGCAGCGCAAGCAAAGGCCGCCCGGCCAACAACGCGCTAGCAAACCAGGCCTCACCTCGCAGTCTGGCCCCCGAGCAGATCAACGAGCTCGGCTGTTTCGTCTGGCTGCAGCCGCGAGCGGTGGCGGCCGGGCGTAGCCTGATTCTCGTGATTTGTCTTGGGCAGGCAACTAGCTGTAGCTAGCTGTTGGTAGCTCAGCTGCCAGCGCAAGCAGAGCCAAGCTCTCTTTGCGCAGCAGCACTGCACTACCAGGCACCTGCAATGCGCAGCGCGTGTGGAAACGTTCACTCGCACAACTAAACAACACCTTGCCAACCTGGTTACCGCGCGCTCTCTCCACGTCAGGGCCGCCCGTCGCTACCCTCTGGCTGGAGGCCGGCCGGCCGGCCGGCTAGCTCGTAGCATGCAAGCAAGCAAGCAAGCACGCACGAACGCCCCGCCCCGCCCTGCGGCACCGCTTTCCCCGCTGTCCATCGCCACACGCCAAGGTCGGCGCGGGCCGCCAGTCGATCCCTGGGATCTCGCTCGCTCGCTCGCTCGCTCGGCTTGGCAAGTAAGTTCGCATGATGGACTTGTCCGATGATGATCCGATCTCGCTTCGCATCACCTGCGCTGCGCCGCGCCGCGCTGCGCTGCGCTGCGCTGCGCTGCGCTGCGCTGGGCTGCGCTACGCCGCGCCGCTCTGTAACTTCCGAGCTTTGGCAGAAGTGTACCGCTGCAGTCATGGCGCCGTGCAGGCAGCAGGCGCCGCCACAGAAGGCGCGGGCGCCATGGCGGCCCGCGCGAGGGCCGAGCCCCGGTGGAGCGTCTCCTGGAGGAAGAAGAGCGCTTGATCGAGCGTCCAGGAGCGATCGGCTCGGAGCCGAGCTGCCACGAGCGGGGCAGCGTGCTCGGCTGGGGCCGCGGTATCCGGAAGGAGGTCGCAGGAGGCCTGCCGTGAGGGCGCACCTTGGCTCTGGCTCTGGCTCGAGCAGGCAGACTGGTCTGGTAGGAAGGCAGGCGCAGCAGGCGAGCAAGCAGGGAGGGGCAAGCCGACCGAGCAGGGGACAAGCACGCAGCGCAGACCTGCAATCAAAAGCGAAAACAGCCGACCGAGCATAGTCTTTCGAGGACAGAGCAGGAGGAGGCGGCGCGGCAGCAGAATCCAATCACACCGCATTCCAATTGGCATTGTCGGCGAGCATCTCCTCGGCGAGCACAACGAGATCGTCGGCGAGCACCGCCACGGCGCCCGCCAACATAGCATCCATCAAACCAACCTGGCTTGCCTGGCCTGGCTCGACCCGAGCGTGACAGACAGAACACTTCTCCTCCTTCCTGCTCGCGCCGAGCAGCAGCTGCTGCTGCATCAGCGACCACACCACCACCACCAAGACGCCGAGCACCACTTCTGCTCCGTCCTCGTCAACACCATGACGGGCTCCACCACCACCACCACCACCTCCTCCATGTACCGCCCGCGGGACTGGAGCGTGCACGTGGTGCCGAGCGCCGACGACACCCAGAGCGATGTTTCGGACGCGCCCACGCAGCTCCTCGACCACGAGGACGCCGAAAACGTGCACCGCCAGCCTGCCGCATGCAGCGACGACGAGGACGTCGATCGCAAGGCCGACTCGCCGTTCAAGGCCAAGCCGGTGGACGAGGATGCCCTGGCCGCCGCCGGCATTGTGGCGCCGCTCGCCCGCTCGCTCAGCAACCTGAGCGCCGATGCGCCCAAGACCTCCATGGAGATCTTCATGACCTACGTCAAGCCGCTCCCGGACGGCAGCTGCGACGCCAGCGGCATCATGAGCAAGGAGTGCTTCGAGGAGTGGGAGGCGAGCCGCAAGTCCAAGCTCAAGAACCCGCACCTCACCTTTGTACACACCGTGCGCTCGCACGTGACCGGCGACCCCAAGACGGGCCGCAACCCGTTCCCGGAGAACGTCGAGACGAGCCTGCTCAAGCTCTTCCGCCGCCGCCAGATCTGGCCCTGCTTCCGCGGCACGCGCGTCAAGTATGGCATCCGGGGCATGTTCGTCACGGGCTACCACGAGGCGCGCAAGATCAAGGCCAGCAAGGGCTCGCCGCTCCAGCCCGCGCGCCACATGCCGCTCGAACGCACCCCGCTCCCGCGCAAGCTCAAGGTCGAGCCCCTTGCCGAGAAGACCTTCGCCAAGCGCGCGCGCTCGCTCGCCACCTCCGGCGCTCGCGCCCGCGTGCTCGCCATCGGTGGCCCGGCCGCCCAGGCGCAGCTCGCCCACGAGGAGCGCGAGCGCGAGCGCCTCGCGGCCGCCCAGGCCGCTGCCGCGGCCCAGCATCACCATCAGCAGCACAACCACCACCACCAGCACCTGCACTACCAGCAGCACCCCTACCACCACCACGATCCCAACAGCAGTGTCGGCTTGCGCCAGCACCGCCTGCAGGACGACCTGCAGCAGCACGAGCCGCACCAGGGTCCGCTCCAGCCTCTGCAGGTGATCACCACCAACCTGCATGAGCCTGAGCTGCCGCTTGCCACCGATGCCATCTTCTCTGCCGATCTCGTCGCGGACGATGATGATATCATCAACGACCCGGCGGCGCACGCCTTCTTCTCTGGCGGCGCACCCGAGTTTGACGAGGTTCTCGAGCTCCTCCTCGTCCAGGACTGTCAGAGCGGCAAGGCCATCACGCCTACCAACATGAACTTCCGCGTCATGACGCCCACCTCGCGCGGCCCTCTCACTCCCTCCTCGCTCAACAACAACCACCAGCTGCCGTTTCACGGCACCAAGCGCACCGTCGCCGACTGGGACCTTGACATCTTCGAGCAGCCGAAGAAGTGCAAGGTTGTGTAGACTAGCCAGCTGAGCTTACCCTGCCCGCCTGGCCTGCCTGGCCTGCCTGGGTAGGGGAGGGTACCTCAGCAGCCATCCTGATGAGCGAGCGAGCGCACCAGCGGCGACCTGCCCTCGCCGTCTGCACTGCTCCGCTCCTCTCAGATGGTTTGTTGCTGCTGGCACGGACCAAACCAAACCAAACCGGGTGACCCCCCTTGTACCACCACCACCAACATACACACATACTTACCGACCACACGACGACGACACGGCGCGGCGCATCATCCCCGCCTCTCTCTCTGTTTTGATTGCCTTTGACTGTGATGTGATCGATCCGGCTCAACGTTTTTTCTCGCTCGCTCTTTATGACAACCCCCTTTTTCTTGCAGGCAGGACTCGCGCCGCACCTGTCTGTGTGCAGTCTTCATTCTGAGCACGGAGATTTTATCTCCTCGCTCCTCTGGCTGCTTTGCGCCGCTGCCCGCCCACCCCTTCCCCTCCCACCATGTTGCCCATGTACTGGCGTGCGTAGACTTGGCGCTACGCAGCGCGCATGTCTCCACTCGAAACCGTAGTCCACCGGCGGGCGCCATGGATCACGATGCCCTGGCCGCTGGCTGGCAGTGAACAGTGAGGGAGTGGGCAACAATGCCCACGCTCCCTCCCGTGCTTGCACGCCATCGAGCAAGGGGACCTCGTTGAGGTTTTGCCGCGCCGCAGCGGCAGCCTGAGCTGCAGTGCTTTTAGGCTGGCTGCCTAACGAGCGGCTGGGGCGCCTAACGAGCGGCTGGGGCGCCTAACCGCGCCTGTGCTCGGCAGCGTGCCCGCAGTGGCCCCACAGCTTTGCCCTGAATCGCCCCGCAGAAAGCTCGCACGCTTTGCTCCTCTTCCGTGGGGGCCGCCTCGGGCACTGCTTTTCGCCTTGCGTTGTGCGGCTTGAGCAGGCGCGGCCGCGTCCGCCACCCGCCGCCAGTCTGGCTTTGGCTGCTTCGTGCGCCGCAGCCGCGCGTGTTTGCGCCGAGCGGCCGCGCCAACCAGTCAGTCCTTGATCGCAAAGATCGCGAAGCTTGCAACTTGCTCTCGCACTGGGCTGGCTGGCTGCAGTGCTGGCTGGCTGGCTGGCTGAAGGCACTGCGGTGCTGTCTGGCTGGCTGAAGGCACTGCAGGCTGGCCGCTTGTCACACAACCTGCCTTAGTTAGGAGAGGCGCTGATTCACCGCTGTTCTGAGTGGGCGGGCTCCCAAGGAGAGAGCTTGCGCAGCTGCGTTGGGCGACTGCGATCAACTGTCACTGCACTGTACGGCCTCTAGGCATGGTAGCGTTCATCGAGCGTCGGCCGCGGACGCGCGCCGTCGATCTGGCTGCCAGCGGGCTGGGCTTGGCTGGCTCAGCCTGGCTGCAAGATCTCCGAAGTCTTCGACTAACGTTAGCACTGCCGACAAGGCAAGCTTCGCGCAGCTCAGGCTGCCCAGGTTTGCTTGCTTCAACAATGTTGGTGGTTGCAGAGAGCGAGCGGCGTTTTGGCCGCGGTGCGGCGACACAAAGTGAGAGTGCGAGTGGGAACGAGGTTGAAAGGTAGGCTAGAGCGAGAGAGAGAGAGAGAGAGAGAGAGAGAGAGAGAGAGGTGGGAGGGAGAGAGAGAGAGAGAGAGAGAGAGAGAGAGAGAGACTCAGAGACACGCAGCGTCGCAGGGGGAGAAAGGAAGAGCAACCTCACACGAACTGTGGTCGCACTGCGGGCAAACGGGATGCGACCAAGACGTACTGGCCTGCGCGCGCGTGCGTGCGCGCGCGCAGGGCTCGCTGACCATTCAATCCAATCGCTGGCCAGTCGGACTCGGCCTTGGATCCATCGACAACAGCAAGCCTTGCAGGTCGCGTCAGAGTCGGCTTTGGATGGCTGGTCTCACAACGCCGTCCGGATGGCTGGCTCAGCCTGGCTAGCTGCTCGCTCGGGGGCGTCCTGGACGTATCTTGGACGCTGCGCAGTGCGCACGCTGAGGACGGCGGTGTTTGTTTCACGAAGAGCCCAAAACCTCACCTGTATCAATTATGCGTATCAATTATGCAATCAAAAAGTCGAATCCAGTACTGGCATGCAAGAATTCGGGCCTTCTCCGCCGCTGCAGTAAATGGCGTCGCCAACCTCGGGAAGGTCCACGAGCGTCCACTCCCAGCCGGTGTCGCTGTGCGAGCCGTGCGGCGCGTACAGCGCCAAGCGGTCGTCCACCGTGAGCATCGCGATGGCCTCATCGCCCATGGTACGGGCGGGAACCTTGCGCAGACGCACGGAGTGCCCGGTGGCCGGGTCGAGGGGCATGCCGTGCGACCACCAGTGCACGCGTGGCTGCACAAGCTCCATGGCTAGGAGCACGCCCTTGCGGCCGAGCCCGAAGATGAGCCTCCCGTCGCCCAGGGATGGGCCCAGCGGCCCTCCCAAGAGCATACCCGGGTTGGGCTGCTCGTATGTGCCCCACAAGAGGCCCCCGCTGCCGAAGCCAACCAACACCAGGTGACCCAACGTTGACGCCAGGTACAGCGTGCCCCCGGCCACCACGCCGGGCTGCATCCCCAACGGAGTGACAGCTGGCTTGTCCAGCTCGTTCACCTCCGCCGTGTGCTTGTGCAGGTCCAACTGCGCGCGGTAGAGCCCGCCTGCGGTACCGCCAAGGTACAGCACGCCGGGCTCCAGACCCTCTGCGTCGAGCAGGTGCGCCAGCCGCTCGCCCGAGCCGGATCGCTCGTGGACCAGCGAGTCGTACACAATCCACTTGAAGAACCCGGGCTCTTCGCTGCCCGCCTCGGGCTCCTCGCCCGCGCGCGGCGTCGCACCGCGCCGCTCCATAATCTGCCCTTGCCGGTCCACAAAGAACAACGAGGTCGCCTTGCGCCGCAGTGACACCTGTGCCGCCGCCGTCAGCCCCAGCCCGCGCATCGCGAACCATTCCAGCTCGCCTTCGCGCGTGCGTCTCCGCTCCAAGAGGTCTCCCTCCCGCGTCACGGCGTACAGCCGCCCCTGCCACGTCAGCATGTGCACGATGTCCGCGTCCGCGCCGGCGAAGTGCCGCACGAATACCCAGCTGCGTCCGTTGTGGAAGCGCTCCACCACCGTGTTGCGTGTCTGCGCGCCCGGTGGCCGCAGCGCCAAAAACACCGACCTCCGCCCGGGCATCACAGCCAGCAGCGCGCCAATGCCCTCCTCCTCCTCGTCCTCCTCCTCCTCGTCCTCCTTCTCTTGCTTCTCCTTCAAGGTCCCCTCGCTGCCGTGCGCCCCCGATTCCAGGCGCTCCAGGAGCTCTTGCTGCCGCTGCCGCAAGCTCGCCGTGGTGACCTGCACTGGCCTGGACTTGCGCACCTCACGCCCAGCCAAGAGCGCGTCCGCGTCCGGCGCCCAGACTTGGTCCTGGGGCGCCAAGCACAGCTCGTGGAGCGCGCTCGCCGGCACCTTGTTCGTCTTGTCCCTGTGGTCCCTGACCCACCGTGCCGCCGGCGTTGCGAGCTCCAGCTCGCGCTGCGCTTCCCACCGCGCGGACCACGCCTCGCGAACCTGCGCGGGCACCTCCGTCCACTGCACCGCGCCGTCAAGCCCGCGCGCCGCCGCCCACGTGCGCGGCGCGGCCGGCGCTGCCGCCGATGCTGCGCCACGGCCATGGCCATCCACGAAGTCGCGCAACCGTGCCGCCGTCGCCACGCTCACCAGCGCCGCCAGCGCCGCCAGCGCGCGCCCCGCCGCGCGCGCCATGCGCGACGATCGGTTCTGCAGCGCCAATTTGACCCAAGAAGACTCGGACAGCCTAGCTAGATGGAGTTCTGTCTCTTCCGTGCTGTTGCTGCACACGTGCAAGCTGGAGTGTGAGCTGCTCGCTCTGGCTGCACTCCTGGACGTTGACTTTGCTGGTATACATTTGCTGCTTCAAGCTGACTTCGCCTTACTAACCAAACTAACTTACAGGACTTGAGGCATGTCGTCTGCATCAAGGTCGTCCTCACCTTGACCGGCCTCTTGTTGCTGTTGTTGTTGCTGGTGCTGGTGCTGGTGCTGGAGAGGCGTCTTGCCGGGTGAAGCCGCAGGTTGTGATATTCTTGCAACACCGGGAGATGGCGTACGCGTGGACGGCGGCCGCGTGGCCGGGCTCGGAGGCTCATGGGAACCGTATTCGCCAAAGACTCGCGGGTGTGCAACAAGCACATGTTCGATGGATCCCCAGTGGTCCGGGTTGGCACGGTACCAATCAAGCGTTTGGCGCATGCCCTCGACGAAATCGATGCGCTGCGTCCAGCCGAGCTCCAACAGGCGAGAATTGTCAATGTTGTAGCGCGTATCGTTGAACTTGCGGTCCTCCACGAAACGCAGCCACTGCGAGCGCTCCTCAGCGCGGCCAAAGGCCGCCAGGACGGCCTCAGCGACCTGCAGCACCGAGAGCTCATGAGCACCGCCCACGTTGATGGTCTGGCCCGGTTGCGCGAGACGCAGCACGGTCACCAAAGCGTCCGCGACGTCCGTCACGAAGAGCATGTTGCGCCGCGTCGAGCCATCGCCATGCAAGGTCAACGGCTTATCGCGCATCATCTGGTGGATGAACTTGGGAATGACCTTCTCCGGGTACTGTCGCGGGCCGTACACGTTGTTGCCGCGCGTGATGATTACAGGCATTTTGAAAGACCGGTGGTACGCCTTGACCATGAACTCGGCGGCCGCCTTGCTGGCCGCGTACGGGTTGGTCGGCTCCAGGACGGACTCCTCCAAGAAGCTCTCCGAGCCCAGACTCTCGCCGTACACCTCGTCCGTGCTTACGTGGATGAACCGCTTGATCTGCGCGCCCATGCGCTTGCAGGCCTCCAGGAGTACATGCGTACCCATGACATTCGTTTCGGTGAAGCGGAAGCTGTTGCCGAACGAGTTGTCCACATGCGTCTCAGCCGCAAAATGCATCACGCAGTCAATCGCCTCCTTCTCTAGCACATATGACACCAGATCCCACGATGTAATGCTCCCGTGCACGAAGCTGCACCGCGGGTTATCCAGCGCTTCTTCCAAGCTCTTGACCGACGCGCAGTAGCTCAGATTGTCCATGATCACCACTTTGGTGCGCGAAAAGGTCGCCAGCACCTTCTCCACCACATGGCTGCCGATGAAGCCGGCGCCGCCCGTGATGAGCACGCTGCGCGGCTCGAAGCCCGTGCCGGCGCCCTGGCCGGCGCCGGCCAGCTCGCTGACCCCGCCCTCCTCGCCATCTTGCTGGCCGCGCTCGCTGCTGCCTTTCGCAGCACCGACCGGCTCCTTCATCTCTGCGCGGCACGCCGCCGCTCCGCCGCCGCCCCCGCCGCCGCCGCCGCCGCCGCCGCCGCCACTGCAGCCGCCGTTTCCACCGCCGCCGCGCGCGTCGCGGCCGTCAGTTGGAGCTCAGCTGGGCGCCATCGGCGATCGCGTCAGGACCCAGGCCGAGCTCAAGTTCTTCTAGCCTGAGAGGCCCGGAAGGGCGAGACGACTGCTGTGCTGCCAGGGGCCGCGAGCGCACGCACTCCGCTCCAAAGGCAGCGCCAGGACCATCGCAGGAGCTCCAGCTTTTTAGCTTTGCGTGTTCGCGAAAAGGCGGGACGGACACGCTGCGCGAGCGAACATCATGCAAGCACGGAAATCAGAATGAGCGTGCGCGGCTCGAGCAGGGCGTGAAAAGGAAGTCTCGTGGCCTCTTGCACATTCTCGGCGCTGCAGCGCCCTACGCTTCCGGGTTTCGTGGTCGTCGAGCCTTGAATATGACCGCCGCTGCCGCTCGAACTTCAACCACTGCCGCTCGAACTTCAACATGAACTTGAAGAATCCGTTAGATCGGTTAGGCGTGACCTAAGAGTTCAGGACAGAGACTGGGTGTCCCGTGCTGCCTTCAATGTGTGAGAGCCGCGCGCTGGCAAGCAAGCAGGCGGGCAAGCAAGCGGCCTACGGCGAGCGAGACTCGGAGTCGGTCGCGGAGGCGATGTTTGGGAGCGAGTCGCCGAGTGCGCTGGTCGGGGCGGCGCTTGCGGGCCTGGACAGCCCGCGCAGCGGCGCGAGCTCACCGCGCAGCAGGAGGTCGTCCCTGGTGGCCATGATGGACGCGAGAACCGCCGGCAAGCACGAGAATGAATCGCGGAGCCCGCGCTCGGCAGGTCCGGACGCCGCCGTGGAGGACCGCCTCAAGCAGGTTGTCGAGGCGCTCAAGACCGCGCAAGAGGCCGAGGGCTTCGACACGGAGGCCAAGGACGAGGATGCGGTCGAGGCCAAGAACGAGAACTCCGCCGGCCTAGAGTACCGCATCGGCCACGACGCGGTGCTCAAGGAGGGCTACCTGCAGAAACGCAAGCAAAAGGGTCTCCGCCTCGGTGTCTGGAACTGGCAACGCCGCTATTGCCGCCTCGACGAGCACCGCCAGCACTTTTCCTATGGCCCGCACGAGACAGTTTCGAGCGGTGGAGAAGGCGACCACGGTCGTCTCATTCCCTTCGCCGAGCTGGACCGGGCCTATCTCGCCAGTAAGATCCCTGATGCTGGCGGGGAGAGCACCCGTGAGTTCTGCCTGCAGCTCACGTCCGATGCCAGCCATGGCAATGCCGGGCGCATATTTGTTTTCCGCGCGGATGACCCGCTCCACGCCAAGGCCTGGGTCATGGCATTGCGCGCCGTCTCCGTGCAGGGTCGCGAGTGGGACCAGCGCGGCCGCCGTATTTCTCAACTTCTCGAGCGGCGCCTCGAGGAGAAGGACACACGGGCCTGTGTCGAGCCAGAGGCGCCGTCGGTTGTGCCACCCAGGACCTTTGAGCCTTTGGAGATCGACACGACCGAGTCGCCGAGGCAGGCTTCCGACGCGGACCTCGCTGAGGAATCCAAGGCCAAGCTCAAGACACTCACGCAGCGGATTCTGGCGCGCGCCAACGAGCGCCGTCGCGAACAACAGCGTCGCAAGGCAGAGGTCCGGCAACACCGACAACCAGCGCCGGCGCCGGTACCGGCGCAGTTGCCGTCCTTCACGCCTGGCCCCAGCGCCGCTATCGTATCCAGCAAGCCCTGGTGGGGCTGCTGTGTCCCATGCATTTCCTCGTGCCAGCCGCCTGCCATCGACGGCGACGAGGTGTGACGTTTCGTCTCGTTTCATTTTGATGTTGAAGTTGAGAGAGAGGAAAAAGTCGCGATACGTCTCTGTAAAAGTAATCGTTTTCGGTGTGCATCTCCATTTCTGCCGCTCACTCACAAGCTGTGGCGATGGCAATGTCTGACTGACCGTAGGCTTACAGCTTAGTAGGCGAATTACAGCTGGCGACGGCACCAACGCCGGCCGCAGCCGGGCTCTCCTCTGCAATGGGGTTCAGCTTACTACTAGGAACCAGCTTCACTCGGTCAACCAGTGGGTCTCCCAGTAAGTTAGTTGCCTCCGAGTCGAGGTTTGGTTTGGACTTGGTGCTCGCGCCGCGGCACTCGCAAGTCGACCCCACCGGCGTTGCTCGCCGCCGCCACCGCCGAGAGCGGGGTCCGTGTCCTTTCCGCCTCACACGGAGAGGAGAGAGAGCCCCAGGCAGACCTCGGTCAGCCGCTGGCGCGAGGCGAGAGAGGAATGCTGGGCGCGAGCCCGAGCCTTGCCGCGCGGTCGGCGTCGCCGCCGCCGCCGCAGCGTCCTGCCGCCTTGGCGCCGCCGCCGCGCCACGATGCCGCGACGCTGGAATTGACCCCGACGACGTCGACGTCGACGGCGCCCATGGCAAGGCCGCCTCCGCCGCCGGCCGCGAGGAGGAGACGTATGGCGAGGACAACGACCGAGGAGGCCGCGGCGAGGCCATGGCTGCAAGACCTGCGCATCATGGTGGCGGCGAGCGCCATGTTTGCCTCGTCCTTCTGCTTGACCAACATCTTCCCGTACGTGGGCTTCATGGTCGTGCGGTTCACGGGCAACACGAACGAGGAGGCCGGCTATCATGCGGGCGTCCTCGCGAGCGCTTTCATGTTCGCTCGCGTGCCGACCAGCGTTGTGTGGGGCTTTCTGGCGGACCGCGTCGGCCGCAAGCCTGTGCTGCTCATCGGCTGCCTGACCATGACAGTCTTCCAGCTCATGTTCGGCCTGGCGCCCTCCTTCGAGGTGGCCGTGCTCTCGCGGCTGCTCACCGGGCTCTTCTCTGGCGTCGTTGGCACCTCCAAGACTGTCACCAGCGAGCTCACGAGCGGCAACCCTGTCGCGCAGAATCGCGCCATGAACGTCTTCAGTGCGGCGTCCAACCTCGGCATCATCATGGGTCCGGCCGTTTCCGGCTTGCTTTACGACCCGGTCAACCAGTACCCCGACACCTGGCTCGCGCGTCTGCCGCTCGTGGAGGCATACCCGTACCTGCTGCCGAATCTCGCGTCTGCGCTTCTCTCGCTGCTCGCACTGATTAGTACGCTCCTCTTTGTACCAGAGACCTTGCCGGACCCGGTACCCCTTACCACCTTTCTCTGTGGTTCGAACGCGCCCTCGGCCGATTACCGCAGGGTAGCCTCAGCGTCCGCCGCCGACGCCCACGCTGACGCCGACGCTGACACCCGCGCCCACGCTGAGGCGCACGTGGAGAGCACGGAGGCGACGACCGTGTCCATCGACGCCGCCGAAGAGATTAGCTCGGACGCCGAAGACGAGGCTGACGAGGAGGCTGACCGCACCTCCAAGGCAAACCGGTCGTCTTCCTCCTTCGCCTCGTCCTCGTCGTCCGCTTCCACGGACGTGGATGCCGACGCGGACGAGGGCGACGGCGAGACGGATGCCATGCTGAGCAAAGCGCGTAGAGGCGCCCGCGTGGACCCAGAGCTCGGCCTGGCCAAGTCCGGCGGGGGGGAGCCGGAGGCGGGAAGCGAGTTTCGCCGCTTCCTGAGCACCACGAGAGCGCTCTGGCAGCGCCACTCCGTGCGCAAGGGCTGCGCCATGTATTCGTATTACTCCTTCGGGTCCATCTTCTCCAACGAGCTCTTTCCGCTCTGGTTCATGGCCAAGCACGAGGTAGGCGGCTTTGGTTTCGACGCCAAGACGATTGGCGCCACCATCAGCTTCTCTGCCGGTCTCATGCTCCTCTTCCAGTTTATCGTCTTTCCCGTGGTCACGAGGCTCGTGCCGCTGCCGCGCACCCTGCTGCGCTACACCCTCGTCGGCCGGGCCCTCTTTTTTCTCGCCACGCCGCTGCTGGGCCTTGTGCCGCACTGGCCCAGCCGCACCTTTCTCTTTGGCGTGATCGTCGTGCACCGTGGCATCGACATGAGCCTCAACGTTGCTGGCATGGTGCAGTGCAACATCCTCGCCAACAACTCCGCCGGCGTTGACGAGCGCGCCACGGTCAACGGGCTCACTATGACGCTCGGATCTGTCTTCAAGGCGCTTGGCCCGCTCTGCGCCGGCTTCGCCTTTGCCTGGTCCGTCAACAGCGGCAATCCCTTCCCCTTTGACTTCTTCTTTAGTTTTTGGCTCCTCGCGGCCGTCTGGGTCCTCCTCGTCTTTTACGTGCCAACTGTCCCGGAGGAGCTCGACCGCATGCGAGGCCGTTAGTAGCCTTCCGATGTTCCGGGTTCCGAGGAAGATCGTGCCTGATCGTCTGCCGTGCCATTGTTAGGACTTTAACTGTAAGATGATGCGCCCCGAATCACGAGACTTGCAATAAATAAGCTTGCGGCAGAGCTTGCGGGGAAGCTTTCGACGAAGCTTGCGGCGAATTCGGCAAAGGTCGGCTCCACTGTTTTCTTCGCCGGTTTCCAGTGGGCAAGCACTTGAACTCCGAGACCTTGCTTAGCCTGCTCATGTTGCCTGTCGCTTGCTGCTGCTGCTACTGCTGCTGCTGCTACTGCTGCTGCTACTGCTGCCGTCGCTGCTGCTGCTAATGCTGCCGCTGCTGCTTTCGCTGGAGGCATCTCTTGCCTGACAGTGAGGTGACGGCGATGGACGAAGAGACATCTCGATCCTCTGCGGCTGACCACGCCCAGCCTGGCCTGTCAGACAATCGGGTTGGTGGGCCTCCGAGTCACCTGTTTCGTTCGAGCGGCACGTCACCGTCGGTCAACGCCAGGCCAGGCCACCTTCAAGTTGCCTCGCCTCGCCTTGGCTCGCCTTCACGTTGCCTTCAAGTTCAAGGTGCCTCCTCGCCTCGCCTCGCCTCGCCTCGCCTCGCCTCGCCTCCGAGTCGGCGCGGCGCAGCGCGGCCGGCAAAGTCGGCTCGCCGCAGTCGCGCGCGCGGCGGCGGCGGCGGCGGCGGCGCGGGCGGCGTGGGCGCTGTGGCGGGGGCGCCGGCGCGGGCCGGCGGCCGGCGGCGGCCGGCGGCGGCAATGCGCGTGGGCGGGGCCCTGTCGGCGCGCTTCGAGGCGGGCGATGGCGGGCCAGGGTCGGCGCTGAGCGCGCCGCGGCGCTGGGGCGCGACGGCGGCGCGCAGCGCGGCGTGGCTAGAGCGCTGGCTGCGTACCAGCATCTCCGCGCCGCTCATGCTCATGTACTTTTTGCTGCTGCTCATCAACACGCTGCTGCGCGACGTCAAGGACACACTGCTGGTCACGAGCGCGGCCGGCGTGGAGGCCATCCCTATCCTCAAGTCCTGGGTGGTCATCCCGGCCAGCTTCTTGTACTTTGTGGTGTACTACAAGCTGTCCACCTGGCTTAACCCGCGCCAGCTCTTCATGGCCATCGTCTTCGGCTTCAACGCCTTTTACGTGGCCTTCGCCTGGACGCTCTTCCCGTGGCGCAAGGACCTCGTGCCGGAGCTCATCACCGAGTGGCTGCGCACCTCGCTACCGCAGAACCTGCAGCCGCTGCGCCTGCTCCTGGAGAATTGGCTCTTTGGCGTCTTCTACGTCGTCTCGGAGCTCTGGGCCTCCGCCGTCTGCCAGCTCATGTTCTGGAAGGTGGCCAACGAGATCGTCTCCGTGGAGCATGCCAAGGGCACCTACCCACTCATCGGTGCCTTTGGTAATCTCGGCATGGTCGTGGCGGGCTATCTGCTGCGCGAGTTCGCCAACGAGCGCGATATCGTAGCGGCGCACGCCTACCTGCGCGTCAAGTCGTCGCGCTCCAAGGAGCTCAACGCGGCGCGCCAGGCCGACGAGTTCGAGGACAGCGTCGGCTACAGTGTCTTTAGCGACTGGCTCCAGCCCTTTACCGGAAAACAGATGGACCCACTCGACCAGGCCTGGCAGGGCACGCTCCTGGGCATCGCACTGCTCATGATTCTGAGCTCGCTCGCCATTGTCGTGGCCTACGACGTTGTGCACCGCCGTCAGGCCGCGCGCGTGCGCCTGCGCACGCAGTCTGCGTTTCCGCTCTCGACGCGCGCTGCCACCGTACTCCCGGAGGAGGCCTGCGGCGCAAGCGCCGCGGACGATCGCGTCGAGAGCGGTTCCGTCAAGCGACGCACAGGGAGCCACAGCTTCGAATCCAAGGCAGCAGTACCCACTTTCGCGACTCAGGGCAGCAGCGGCGCCTTGGTCGCCCCGAACGGGGACAGCATCGCACTCGGCGTGGCCGAGTCCGGCACGCCCCTCGCCTCTGCTGGCACGGCAATCGAAGGCGCGCACACCTTCGAGAGGAGCCTCGAGATCGGAGCGCACAACGGACCGGATGGCGGCAGCCTACTTGAGCCGGACGACGTGATCCGCAAGGAGAGCGACGCCTTTCTGGAATCGGAGGCGTCCAGCAAGGTCTCTCTCAGCGACAAGAAGAAGAAGAAGACCAAGCCCAACGTGTCCATGATACAGGGGCTACGGACGCTGGCGGGCTCCACGCCGCTACGCTGCGCAGCCACGCTCGTGGTCTCCTACGGTGTCTCCATCAGCCTTGTCGAGGTCTCGTGGAAGGGCCAGGTCAAGAAGGCCCTGGAGAAGCCCAACGACTACTCCCGCTTCATGGGCATGTTCTGGCAGGTCACCGGCCTCGTATCCATGGCATTCATGGTCATCGGTCGCGTGGTTCTGCAGCGCGTGGGGTACGCGCCCGCTGTGCTCTTCACGCCGGTCTGCATGGCCGTCGCTGGCTCGCTCTTTTTCGCGGTATCCATCATCACGGACCTTGTCTCGGAGCCCAGCGCCGTCTTCATCGCCGACTCCATCCCATGGGCCGCCTACTTTGGAGGCGCCGCCGTACTCTTCGCCAAGGCTGCCAAGTACGCCTTCTTCGACGCCACCAAGGAGATTATCTTCATCCCGCTTGACCCGGCCTCCAAGAACCTCGGCAAGGCTGCCATTGACGTCATCGCTTACCGCCTTTCCAAGTCCGGCGGCTCCGTCGTGCTGCAGGTCGTCATTGTTGTCTTTGGCTCCATCAGCTCCTCATCAGGCTGCATCCCCATCTCCATCGTCTTCGGCACAGTCGTCATCGCATGGATCCATGCCGCCGTCTCTGCCAACAACTTCATTCAGGTCGCGCAGGACAAGCCGCCCTCTGTAGAGCAGGACGAGCAGTCCTCCCACGTCGTGTAAATGAACACTCACCCAACCCAGACCTGGACTACTAGCAGGGAGGCCAGGCAGGTGGGGAAGGAAGTCCCGATGAACGACAAGACTGGCTACCACTTGCCTACAAACTGTTGAGCTGGCAACTAGCTGCCCAATGTCGCGTTCTAGCCCTCTTTGCACCTCTGAAAAAAGAAATCAACCCCACCGTGACGGACAAGACCACCACTGGCACGACCTGCAGCGCGAGCCGATGGGGTCGATCTGATTGCAACGCTCAGCTCCTGAGTGGCGCGTATGCATGCATTGCCATCTCGTGTGCTTCATCGTAGGGGCGGAGCCTTCAAGCTTGCCTTGAGCAGCTCTAAGTTAGCAACAAGCCAAGATCGCTGCGCCGCTCGCGTTGTGCCAGCTGACCGCCAGCTGCCGCCGTTCGCTGTTGTAGACCACAACAACAACGACCACCACCGACGCAAGGCCGAGCCGAAGCAAACCCTCGCGCCGCGCGCGGGTGCAGCAGCGGCGGGAGCGGCGGCGCAGCGGCGAGCGGGTGGGCGGCGGAGCCAGCGGCGCTCTCGAGCGAGCGACGGCGCTGCGCGGCGCGGCGAGGCGAGGCGAGCGATCCGTCAAGGCAGGCGCTCTTGAACGGCAAGGGCGACAGCGAGAGCGACAGCGTCATGCCGGGCAAGTACGTGCCGCCGCACCTGCGCGGGCAGCAGGGCGGCGCCGCGGGGGCAGCGGCGGATGCGCCGCCTCCCCAGCCGCCCGCGTCGGCGCCCGGAGGCCCGCGAATGGGCATGGGCATGGGCATGGGCGGCGGCGGGAGCGGTGGCGGTGGCGGCAGCGGCATGGGCATGGGCATGGGTATGGGCATGGGCGGCCCTCCGCCGGCGCGCGGCGGCAGGTGGGATCGCCTGGACGCGCCCTCGCACCCAACGCCGCTCGGCACCAAGGTGCACGAACAGACGCTGGATGAGAGCAAGGCGTCCTGGGGCAAGATCCACGCGCGCACGCGAAACTCCCGCTTCGCCGACTCGGACCAGGACCAGGGCTACAACGACCACAACCAGCAACAACAGCAAGATTACCGCCAGCAGAAGCAGCAGCCACCGCAGCAGCTGCAGCAGCAGCAGCAACAACAACAGCAGCAGCAGGTGAGCTTCTCGCAGGCACCGCCCGACCAGGGCGAGGCGGCCAAGAGCGAGGAGATGACGGCAAAGGAGCGCGAGGAGGCCGAAAAGGAGCGGCACCCGGATATGCACTCGGAGGAGACGGTGGCACTGTCAGAGTTCTTCGAGGGCAGCAGCGATACGTACCGCACGTGGTCGCAGGTGCGGTCGGAGGGCTTCTCCAACAAGCACATCAGTCATTTCTTCGAGCGAAAGAAGTCGACGCGCGACTCGGGCGCCAAGCGCGCCGGCGCTTACCACGGCGCCGAGATCAAGCCCATCTTCACACAGTTCTACAAGTATGCGATCGACATTGACAACGGGCTGGCGTACACGGAGCGCATGATTGACATCGCGGAGTCGCAGGGCAACGCGTGGTTCATCGACTTTGGCTACGCGCCAGGCGGCATGTCGGACCTGCTGCTAAACTCGCACGAAAACATCTACGGCTGCGGCGTGACGCTGGACCCGGGCGATGGCGGCAACATCTACGTGGAGGCGCTGGACCGCCACCCTCGCTTCCACCCGTACATTGGCGACGTGATTGAGATGGCCCGCGATGACGTGGACCTCAAGCTGGCCGCCAACCTGCCCCTTGACTTTGAGGGCTTTGACTTTGTCATTGTTGGTATCACCATCCATCAGGAGTGGGAGGGCGCCAACATGAACGAACTCAAGGACCTCTTGCATTTCTCGCAGCTCTACTTCGCTTACAAGTACCTCAAGCCTGGCGGCATGGTCATGCAGCGCATGCACATGAGCATCCGTCTCGTGGACGCTCACATGCTCTCGCTCCTGCTGTCCAGCTTCCACATCGACAAGTTCTCCGGTCTCGAGGTGGGCCAGCGCCGGCTGCAGGAGCGCCTCATCCGCGAGGACGAGGCGCGCAAGGAGCGTGCGGCGCGCGCCGAGGCCGACAAGGCGGAGCAGCAGCAGGCCACCTCGGGGCTCTCCAAGCTGGAGATGCTCGCGGCGCAGCAGGAGGAGCAGACCGCCGCGCAGAGCGCTGCGGCCGCCGGCGAGCTCTCGGCCTACGCCTGGAAGCACCTGGACCGCACGGCAGTTGCCACCAAGCCATTCTCCACCTTCTCCATGCGCAAGACCTACTGGGTCATCTACCATGGCTTCAAGTGCACCGACGAGGAGCGCCGTGCCGTCTTGGACCGCATCACCACGCTCGTGCAGCCCGACCTCTTTGCGTACGGCTACGACGCGGAGGCCATGAAGTTCAACAAGCCCATCCTCATGGATATGAATATCCACGACCTGCTCAAGACCTACGGCCAGCAAATGGTCGACGTCCTTGACACCGTCTGGATCAAGCAGGTTGAGGCGCTCCGCGGCTTCATGGACGGCCTCACCGACAAGATGTGCCGCGACGGCATCTCCTGTCGCCGCCGTCACTGCAACATGGCGCACCGCCCGTCTGACATGATCCCCTCCGTGCTCGAGGCCCTGAACGCTGTCGACGTGCGCGCCCGCCCTCGCCTCGACGAGCTTGGGCTCTAAAACTTGCCGAACAAACAAGCAACACCACGGAAGCGGAGCTCCAGCCCAAGACCGGCGAGTCCTAGCTCATTTGCGTGTCGTGTATCAGAGCAATCTTTTATGCTAGCAAGGCGAGGACCTTCGACTGTCTCCTGGTCTTGCTCGTGGCCATGGGGGGTGGGTGGGGAAAAGACGATTTGGCCCGTGCAGAAACCCAGCTTGCACCTGCGAAAATGCGTGGCATCTCGTGCTGCTCAAGCGTTTGACGGTGCAGCTTTCGTGGGGCAGCCAGGACCTGCTGCTGCTTGTCCATGCTTGCGCTGATCTTTGCCAGGAAAGGCCGGCGGCTTCTTCTTTGGGGGCTTGTGGCCTGTGCTGTGCTCCAAGCGTGCGCCGACCGTTGACAGCGGTCCCCTCCCCAGGCAGCCAGGCAGCAAGCAACCAGGCAGACAGAGTCGCCGCCGCCGCAGCATACGTCGGCAGCCAGACGCGCCAGGCACGCGGCAGGCGCAGGGGGCGCAGGAGGGCAAGGACGGGCGCCCGGCGTCAGTCACCTGTCATCCGACGGGCCCACGTGGCGCGGCGCGCGCGTGTGCGCGGCGCACGACGCGAGTTTCCGCCATGAATGACTTCCAGGCGCTCATGCAGCAGGCCGCCGCGCTCAAGGGCGAGCAGGTCAAGGCAGAGCGACGCAGGTTCGAGACGCAGCCGACGTTTCTGCAGAACACGCTCTTCCATTGCAGGCACGAGTCCGTGGCGCAGGCGCGCGCGCTAAAGGAGGTGGAAGCGCGGCTGGCGGCGGCGGAGGCCTTCAAGGAGGAGGGCAACACGGCCTTCGCGGGCGGCGACGCGCTCGTGGCCAACGACATGTACGAGCGGTGCGTGGGGTGCTTTTGGTACATTGCGACAACAGAGCCGGACTTCAAGGAAAAGGGCATCAAGGACGAGCACCTCTCGTACGAGCGCGAGATGCTCGAGGACCCGCGCGTGCGGAAGTTGGTCGCAGCGGCGCTCGTGAATGGGGCTGCGTGCCAGCAGAAGTTTGGCCAGTGGGCCACCTGCGTGCAGAACTGCACGCACGCCCTGGAGCTGGACGAGACCAACGTCAAGGCGCTGTACCGGCGCGCGCAGGCGCGCACCATCCCAGCGAGCTGCGGTGCGCTGGACTTGGACCTGGCCATCAAGGACTTGAAGCGCGCCGTTTCGCTCAAGCCTGAGGATCGGGCACTCCGCAAGATGCACACGGACTTGGTGGCGCAGCGCGCGCGTCAGCGCGAGGCCGACAAGACCACCTTTACGGGCATCTTCGACAAGGCCGACTTGGCGCCACCAGAGCCGCCCGAGGCGGCGACCGGCAAGGAGAATGCCGCGGGCGACGCCAACCAAGACAAGGCGCGGGCTGCGGAGGCGGAGCTTCGCATGTACAAGGACGTGGCCGCCTCGCTGCGGCGCGCCGGTCGTGACGAGGACGCCGGTGAGGTGGACCGCGTAGTGGCAGAGTCCGAAGAGCGCGCCCGCCGAGCGCCCGTGCTGCGCAGCGCCGCCTTCGAGACCCCGACGCCAGAGATGATCCGCGAGGCCAAGGACGAGTACGGCCTGGACCTCACGGACCCGGCCATCCAAGCTGAGCTCAAGCGGCAGTGGGAGCGGCGCGAGCAGGGGCTCGAGTCGGACCTGGCGTCAGACGACGGCCAGCCCGGGGTACCGGGCGCTGCGGCGCCCGGCGTCAAGGCGGCCCAGTCGTTCTTTCAGGAACACGCCGTGGCGCTCGTCTTCGTGGTGGCCCTGTTGTCTGCGCTCCTGCGCACGCTGACCTGAGGGCGCACAAGCGCGACATGTTCACGCGCACGCACATCCATCCAAACTTACATGTACCAAACGAATAAATTAGAAAAGGAGGGGGCGTGGGCCGACTACTACCAACCAACCTGACATGCATGTGACTTGCGACTGCGACTCACAAGTCTTGGCTGCTAAGTGTGCGCGCGCCTATGGCGCAGCGGTGGCCTAGACTAGCGAGGTGTCCTTCCTCTATGCGTGCGTGTGTGTGTGTATACAATTGTAGGTCGCGATCAGGCCGTGGCGAGCCAGGCGACCTCGCGGCTTTGTGGCGCTGTGGCCGCCGCCGTGGCGTTGCCGAGTGCCAGACGGAAGAGCCCGATATTCTGCTGCACAACCCAGCCAGCAAGGTTAGCAAGCAGGTTGGCGAGTTCAGGCGAGTAGTGCAGCGAGGAGGTCGGGATGTGCGGAAAGTTGGCAAAGGTTCCGTGGCGGCGCAGGCTGGTTGGGTCGCCGGGATTCTTGCGCGGCAGCACGAGCTTGCGCGTCTCGGCCGGCAGGCGGCGCTCCCACTCAAAGGTCCGGCTCAGGTAGACCCAGGTTACGTTGACGTCGTGGTTGGCGGCGATGCCCCAGTACTTGTTCTCGATGGTGCGCAGTGCCTGGCGCACGACAACGCCCGTGCCGGCTTTTTGCGCTTGCTGCATGGCGTCAATCAGATGCGCGAGCTGATAGCGCGGAAAGACCTGGTTGTGGAAAAGGTTCTCCACGACGGACTTCTTCTCGTGGTCAACGCCAAAGAGCGAGGTGAGCGCCGGATCGACTTCGTCGATCTCTGGTTCGCGCAGATACGGGTTGTAGCGCTCACGTGCTGTCAATGGAATGGGTGAGTGAATGAAGACGACAATCTCACGCAGCCGGCGGCGCAGGAGCGCCAGCATGCCGAGATTCTCGAGGCTGGCCGCATCCGATACGAGCACCGGGTGCGAGCGCACTTGGTCCGTCTCGCTCTGCGTGACGGGCGACCAGTACTCGACGAGCATGCCAATGGTGGAGTCAAGGTATCGCAGCAGCGGCGAGCCGGAAAGGTAGGAGCCCGGCGCGAAGGACGAAGCTGCTGCGGCGTGGCCGAGCGAGAACTGGCGCGCCGGCATGGGCACGTGGTCGAGCAGGTTCGTGTAGTTGTAAGGTCCGAGGCCCGGGAAGGCCTTGTCGACCTTGCCGTCGAACGCAAAGGTCTCCACGTAGCCGCCGACGCTAAGGTTAGCAGGCCGCGGAAACGGGTAATGGCGGCGCATGAACTGCGGCGAGCCAATGTACAGCGCGTTGAACTCGATCGGCACGTAATTATCGTCGCTCACGTCAAAGGGCGCCACGGAGAGCGGGCCCAGTATGGCGGCATTGAGGATGGAGAATGGCTTGTCCTCGCAGACTGTGTCGCCACCGCAGCGCACCACGAAGGACTGATTCTTCAGCACTGGGTTGCGCCGCACGAGTTCCGAGCGGCGCTCCTGCGACCACGCCAGCTGGTCTCCCCATTGGATGCCGGCCGGCGCCAGAAAAGTTTGCCAGATTGCCGCCGGGTACACCTCGTTGGGCTCCATGCGGTCCCAGAGCAGCTTGAGTGCCACCTCCTCCAGCAGGTTGCGCCGCACGGGCGCCGCGCGCGCCGACCGGTCGTCCAGCTGCTTGAGCCGGTCCATGGTGAGCTCCTCGGGCGCCACAATCTCGCCCAAAAACTCCGCTTCGCTCAGGCCCACGGCATCGCGCTGGTAGTACGAGTACGCCGCATTGGCCCAGGACCCGCCCGACACCGAGCTGATGTACCGCGTTTTGTTAAGGACGCCCAAGTCCAGCAGTGCGCGCAGGTAGCCCAGCGAGCACGTGTACGCGCGGGAACCGCCGCCGGACAGGCTCAGCCCGGACTCGTGCGTCCCGCGCATCAGCTCGGTCTCCGGGAAGTCAGGCTGGAACGGCCTACTGCCGTCCGCCACCACCCGGACACGGGGGTTCATATTCCACGCCTGCGCCGTGACGAACGGTTCCTCGTCTTCATGGGGCTGCGCAGACGCCAGGGCCGCTGCCGCGGTCAGTACCGCCAGCAGGACGAGAGCGGCTTTGCGTGGCGCCATCGAGGCCGTGCTGGCCGTCGCTGCCTTGTCGCTGCCTTGTCGCCAACTGCGCTGGCACGCCCGCTGCGCTGGCACGCCTGCTGCGCTGGCGCGCCCTCTTGCGCGGCAGCCGCCGAGAGGCTCACGCCGTCCGTCCGAACGGCGTGCGCGCTCACAGCCAGGTTCCTAGGTTCCTGCACTTGGTGAGGAGCTCCACCCGGGCAGCCCGTCGCCGGCGCCTCCGCGCCCTCCGCCGTGTGCCGCGCGCGCGCGCGCGCGGTGGCTCGAAGCCCAGCCCGCGCGCGATTTCGAAATGGCGAGCACCGGCCGACCCCCTCCTCCGCTGCCCCGCCGGTCGCCCCTCTTGCTCGCCCGCCCGCCCGCCGCGGCGCGCACGGGACGCAGCGGCGCCTGCCCGCCTGCGCGCCTGCGCGCCTGGCACCGCCGCCGCGCCGCGCCGCGCCGCGCCGCGCCGCGCCGCGCGCGCGCGAGCGAGGAGCGCAGTACGGCGACTGCGGCCTGGCGCGCCTGGCGAGGCACTTCAAAAGTGCCACTTGCGCGGCATGCGCTCGCGCGCCTTCGCCCGGCCGGGGGAACCGGGCGGAACGCGGCGGCGCGCATCTCGGCTTGGGCCGCCGCTTGCGCCGCTTCGCGCGCGGCCGCGTCGCCCGGGCCCGGCGGCGGAGGCGCAGCGCAGGCGCAGGCGCAGGCTCGGGCTCAGGCCGGCGCCAGCTCCGATTCGCGCGGGACCGGCGGCGCGTGCGGGCGGGCGGCCGCGCGGACGCCGCAGCTGCAGCCGCCATGCCCGCCCTGGGCACCGAGAAGTGCGTCGAGGGGCTGCGAGGGGGCGAAGCGGCGTCGTCTTGCGCGCGCTGCAACGGGACACTGACGCGCTCGTGCTCGCGCTCGTGCTCTGCTGCTGCTGCTGCTGCTGCTGCTGCTGCTGCTGCTGTGTATGCGTATGCGTATGCGTAGGTGCCAGGAGGCAGTCGACGAGGTGGTGCGCGAGGACAGTAGGATCCGACGGCTGCTGGCTGCTGTGCGGAGAAAGGTGTCGTTCGAGGTGGAGGTTTGCGACTGCTCCAAGCAGGAGGGGCTCGCGGCCACCTTCGCCCGCGCGTACGTTATGCTGGCCGTGCGCCGCCGAGTTTCCGCGCGGACGGCGCTTGTTAATGACGTTCTCGCCCTCGCCCGAACCAACGCAGGTACTTTGCGGCGCCCAACCTTCAGGATGTGGAGTCCGAAGAGCAGCCGCGTATTGTCATGTGCGCGAACGCGCTGCGCTCGCGCGCCGAGGTGCGCGAGGCGCTGCGCCACGAGCTCGTGCACGCCTTTGACCACTGCGTGTCGCGGCGCGACCTCGCCGAGAGCTACGGGCTGGCCTGTTCGGAGATCCGCGCGGCGCGCGAGGCCGAGTGCCGGGACAACTTCTACCTGCCCATGGGCGAGCTCTTTTGCAAGGGCGTGGTCCGTGCCAGCCCGTTTGACGACGATCAGGACAACCTCATCTGTCGCAAGCTCAAGGAGGCCTGCGCCAAGCACTTTGCCTCTCTAAGCGTCTCTGCCGTCTTTCCCAAGACCGGCCGTTCCTGCGTGGACGACCAGTTCGCCGCCTGCTTCGCTGATCTAGCTCCGTTTCGCGACGGCGACGTCCAGGACGACGCTAAGCCGCATTCCCACGAGCACGGCCCTGCAGCCGCTCCCAGCGAGCGTCGCTCGGAGGTTGTCGCTGCCAGTGCCAGCACATGACGGCCCCAGAGACCGACCGGCGCGAGAGCCCTCGATCCCCCCCCAAATCACCAAGCGACCAGCCGCAATGCCCTGGGCCCCAAACGTAGCCAGCTCTCTCGCGCTCCCTCACAGTCAACCACATGTATTTATCGCCATGCTGGCTCGAACTCCGTCCCAAGTCGCGCCCTGCGTCTTGCGCCTCGCGCCTTGCCCCTCGCGCTTCAAGTTCACCTCCGCCTCGTGGTGCTCTGCTTGGCCGCCTCGCCCCGGCTCGCCGCGCAGACTCCCCCCGCGCCCCCCTCCTCCCGCCGCGGCGCGGCCGCCCCCTCGTCCCCGCGCCTGGCCGCGGTTCGGCCGACGGCGCCGCGGGGGTGCTCGCGCGCGTCCCGCGGGCGGACCTTCCCCGGCGGCGCGCGCGACTTGCGAGCCGCGGTTGGCCTACTTTGCGCGCGCCGCGCGCACTGGCGGGGGCCCAAGCGGCGGGCGGCGCAAGTGGACTTGAGTCGGCTCAAGTCGGCCCAAGTCGGCCAACGTTGGCCTGCCCGCGCGCATATCCCAATCACACCTCTATGCTTACTCGTATCCGCCTACCACGCGGGGGTCCCTCGGTGACGCCCGGCACAGGGGGCACTAAAGCGTATTAAGAGGGTACTTTACTCCCGATTTGCTCCAAAAAAGTGGCCTAGAGTCTGGCGAAGTTAGTTCCGCATTCGATCAAAAACGCAGCGATGGGGCCGAGCTTGAAGAGGCCCACTCGAAGCGACCCAAGGCTCCTGCCCCCTATTCATTTTGGCCGAAGGCGTGGTGGTTAGGATGAGATGAGCTCGGCAGTTCGCCCAGAGCGGCTTTGGGGGGAGCTCGCGCGCGACTTCGTCGCGGAGCGCGCTGGAGCCGCAGGCGCTGCGGCGCGCGGCTGCAGGCGGCCCTGGCGGGTGCCTTGTGCCTGCTCTCAGCTCGCACGCCCCTGCCGCAGCGCTTGGACGTGGAGTCGGGCCCGCACTGCGACATCATGGCATCGGCGAGGCCTAACCACCGCGTGGAGGACGACAGCGACAGCGACAGCGACAGCGAGTTCGTGCCCCTGGACAAGCGGGACACAGGGGACGAAGACGAAGAAGGAGAGGAGCTTGGCGACGAGGATGCTCGTGCTGAGGCCGCTGCGCAGCAAGACTTCGAAGACATACTTGCGTTGGTCGACGAACCGACGCGTGGTGCGAGTGCATGTTCGAGGTCGGCCTCATTCAGCACAAGACCGTTCCGGGGCTCGCAGTCTCGCCGGATGGAGTCGCTCGCGTCCGGCTTCCAGGCGCGGAGTGCGACGCATCGTCAGTACTATGCAGCGTCGAGATCAAGACGCGCGTCGCGCCTGGAGGCGCGGTAGACGCACGTATCGTGAGCACCCAGATGAACACGTGGGGGACGAGACTTGGTGGAAGGCCATACCTGCCGAGCACCGCGCGCAAGTCTTGCACCAAGCTGTGGTCCTCCAAATCGATCACGTGCTCTACGTTGCTGCCAGCACGAGTTCGTGTTTGTACGCCTGCCTCGTTGAAGTGCCTCCGGACGCCCGGCTCGCCATGGAGCGCGCTCTGAAACCGTGGGCGGACAAGCTCACGACATGGGCGCACCAGAGCATCGACAGCGGGTGCGCCGCCCAAGCCACCTGCCATCTTCGGCGAGGAGGAGGGGGCGGTGCTGAGCTCGCACTTCCGGCTGTGGCGCGCCATGCGCAAGCTTGTCGCTCTGAAGGGGCCCATGCGGCCCGTGCATGTCATCAAGTGCTTACCGCAGGAGCTATACAACGTCGCAAAGGGCGGCGTCGACGGAAGCACACAGTACGTGGAGCAGATCACCAACACGCAGTGCATGAATCTGAGCTGCGACCAGAACATCGCGTTGCGCACGTACAAGCAGCTCGTTGTCAACGCCATCGTGGTCTACCGCTACTTACAGGCTGCGAGGAAGAGCAACCTCGAAGACAGCGACGGGCTAAAGGCCCTCCGCGACAAGGTGAACCGCTCTGAAGCGCTCAGCACTGTCTCGTTCCGCCTCACTGTCGACATGGTCCGTCACGTCTACAGGAGCAGGCAGCTCGATACGGCGCAGGTGGAGTTCAACATGCAGCCAAGCATGCCCAAGCCCACTGGGCTCACCAGGGAAGCGGCGAGGGACCTCGTGACCGCCGGTAAGCGCAAGCGAACCCCCGAGTTGCAGAAGTTCTTCAACCACGGCCAAGCCCGCGACATCCGCCTCGATGCCGCACTGCAACATGACTCAGAGGCAGCGGGAAAGGCATCCTTCAACGCCAACAACAAGAGGATTCCCGCCAAGCGGCTCTGCGTCATCTGCGGCAAGCAAACGCACCGTCGTTGCACCATCTGCGGTGTGCCTCTGCACGTGTTCATGAGAAAGAATGAACGCACAACCTGCTTTTCCAAGTGGCACACGCGCGTGCGCGTCGAGCCTCACGAAGGCTTCAAGAAGCGCAAGACAAACGTCAACGGAACACCTTCGCCCATTTGCCTCGATCATGTCGATTCGAGCAGCGCCAGTGCCTCGTCCGGTACCCCTACAGCGCAGAGCAGGAACGACCACGTAGCCCAAGCCAGCTACACCGACACCCCATCAAGCCATAGTTCAAGATCCTCTCGCAGCAGCCTCAGCACGAGTCCATCGTGCCCTTGATGCAGCCCAAGTTGGCCTCAGCATCCGCACAGGCCAGTCGGAAGTGACCAACACTTTACGCTTCCATACAAACCCAGTAGTTGAAAGTTCCAAAAATGATTAGAATCATGATAGCAACAGGTCAGTCGAGCGCAAGCAGGAGAGCCGATTTACTAGGGATAATATGGCTATCCTGATTAAACTCCGTCTAGGGCGATGGGATTGGGATATCTATCTGGGTATCCTGGGCGGCAGTGGCGGCGGCGCGCGCAAGTGGGGAAAAGGGCGGAGGCGCACTTGCGGGCCGGCGAGGCGCACTTGCGCGGGCGCGGCGCAAGTCGGCGCGGCGGGCCGAGCGAGGGAGAGGGAGCGAAGGCGAGCGAGGATCGATCGCGCTCGACGCCGCGGCAGTCGCCTTCGCCCGCGCCCCGACCCGCGCCGCCGCGAGCCGCGAGCGAGAGGGAGCGCGCGCGCCGCAGGCAGCCGCCGCCCCGCCCCGCGCCGCGCCCCGCCGCGCCGCGCCGCGCGTTGCCGGCCGCGCGTGGACAGCGGCGCGTTTGAACGGGATCGAGCCAGGCGGTCGTCGTCGTCGTCGTCGTTGAGGAGGAGGAGGAGAGCAGGCGCGGGCAGGGAGGATGACGCCGGAGAAGCCGGCCGTGGTGATCGACAATGGCACCGGGTACACGAAGATGGGGTACGCCGGCAACTGCGAGCCGAACTACATCATCCCGACGCTGATCGCCAACCCGACGAGCGACGCCGGCCGCGGCACGGTGCGCAACTCGGAGGGCCTGGGCGACCTGGACTTTTACGTGGGCAACGAGGCGCAGGCGCACGCGGCGTCGTACCAGATCAACTACCCCATCAAGCACGGTATCATCGAGAACTGGGACAACATGGAGAAGATGTGGCAGCGGTGCATCTTCAAGATGCTCAAGTGCGAGCCGGAGGACCACTACTTCCTGCTCACGGAGCCGCCCCTCAACACGCCGGAGAACCGCGAGTACACGGCCGAGGTCATGTTCGAGACCTTCAACGTGCCGGGCCTGTACATCGCGGTGCAGGCCATTTTGGCGCTGGCCGCCAGCTGGACCAGCAAGAAGCTCGAGGAGCGCACCCTCACCGGCACGGTCATCGACTCGGGCGACGGCGTCACGCACGTCATCCCGGTCGCCGACGGCTACGTCATCGGCTCGAGCATCAAGCACATCCCGCTGGCCGGCCGCGACGTGACCAACTTCATCTCGCAGATGCTGCGCGACCGCAAGGAGCCTATCCCGCCCGAGGACATTCTGCTCGTGTCCAAGTCGCTCAAGGAGCGCCACTGCTACACGTGCCCGGACCTCGTGCGCGAGTTCGGCAAGTACGACGTCGACCCGGAGAAGTACTTTAAGACCTTCTCCGGCACGCACTCGCGCACCGGCAAGCCTTGGGAGTGCGATGTCGGCTACGAGCGTTTTCTCGCCCCCGAGATCTTCTTCTCGCCCGAGATCTTCAACCCGCAGTACTCCACGCCGCTGCCTGAGGTCGTCGACAAGTCCATTCTCTCCTGCCCCATTGATACGCGCCGCGGCCTCTATCGCAACATCGTGCTCTCGGGCGGCTCCACGCTCTTCCGCGACTTTGGCCGCCGCCTGCAGCGTGACATCAAGAAGATCGTCGACACCCGCCTCGAAAAGAACTGGGCGCAGAACCCGCGCTTCAAGAAGGGTGCCACCTCGGAGATGGAGGTCAAGGTGGTCTCTCACGCGCTCCAGCGCTACGCCGTCTGGTTTGGCGGCAGCATGCTCTCCTCTACCGCCGAGTTCTACCGCGTCTGCCACACCCGCGAGGCCTACCTCGAGGAGGGCCCGCGGATCGCCCGCCACAACCCGGTCTTCTCCGCGCAGATCTAAGTGCCGGTTGCCTTTGCGCTGCGCGCCTGCGCGCCTGCGCTGACCTCCCTCTTCGACCTTTGTAGCAAGGCTGCTTTGCTGCCCCCCTCGAGCGAGAGCGAGCACATTCGAGCTAGCTAGCGTGTGAGCGAGAGCGAGCAAACGTGAGCATGCAAGCCACTATGAGCGAGCGAGCGGGCGGGCGCCAGGTCAGCGAGTGTCCTGGACTTGCGATGGGTGCCGCGGTCAGCATCTTTTCGCAACTCATCGCGTCGCGTCGCGTCGCGTCGCGTATCGTTGCGTCGTGTCGCGTAGTGCGCATCCAGTCAGCCATCTTCAACGTCACAGGGCGCGCTCGCTCACACCTGCTATACTCGCAGTGAGCCGCGCGCCATAGCCAACCTCAAGCCCCTTTCCTTCCTCTCACTTCCCCCTAACTTTCCCTTTCATAGCGCCCATGTCATTGAAACTTTACTACCCTTAAGTACCTCTCTCTGCTTTGGAGCGCGTCGCACTCCTCGCCGCTGTTTGCAAGACTCGCAATGTGCCGTGCGCCACAGCCGACTGACTGACTCCAAGCCCCCACTTCTCTCCAACCCTTTTTCTTTCAAAGCGCCCATGTCATTGGAAACTTTACTATTCTGCCTCTCCGTTTGACGCTCGCTCCAAAGCGAACGCGTCGCGCTCTTCGCCACACTCATCTCTCCATGTCGCAGCAGACGCTATTCTATCCCTCCGAGGCGGGCGTGTCGCGCGCCGAGGTGCGCAGCTCCACACCCGTGCGACCCTCGAGCAGACGCACGCAAGAGGTAAAGTCCACGTTTTCACCAAACTCCTCGCGCGCCGCGCGCAGTAGCTCCGTGGTGCGATGAAAGTATCCGTCGCTCAGCGATTCATCCAGCAGGCTCTCGGCGATCTCATTGTCCTTGGTCATGAGCCCCAGGCTGAAGCCCTGCGCGAACTTTCGCGTCAGCACCTGCTGCGGGATACGCACCTCCGTGGATAGATTGCGGCCTGACGACTTGTTGATGACCTGCAGCGCCAGGTCCGGCTGCACGCCCAGCGACTTGAGCGTGATGAGACCTTCCGCGCTCAACAAAAGTGCAGTGGCGTTCATGGCATTATTTACAGCCTTGACCGCGTGCCCCGCGCCGATCGGCCCCACGTGCACAACGTTGCTGCCCACCACCTCCAAGAGCGGGTGCACTTCCTCGAAGACGTCCTCGTCCTTGCACCCCGCCATGATGGTGAGCGTCGCGTCGCGCGCGCCCTTGGGCCCGCCGCTCACGGGTGCGTCTACATAGCGGATCCCGCGCTTCGCCAGCTCCTCCGCAAGCTCGCGCGAGGCAGCCGGGTCGCCCGACGTGCAGTCCAGCACCGTTGTCTCCTGGTTCACCGCTGCCAGCACCTCCTTGACCACCGCCGTCGTCGGCAGGCAGCAAAACACGTACTGGCACCCGCTCACGGCGTCCGCCACATCCGCACACGCGCGCGTGCTGTACTCCTTGGCGTGCTTGTTCGCCACGTCCACGTTGCGGTTCCACACCGACACCTTGAGCCGACCGTGCGCCTGCAGGTTTGCCGCCATCTTGTACCCCATCGTACCCAGCCCAAGGAAGGCCACCTTGCACTGCGGCACGGCGCTCCACGTGGCGGATCGCCCGTCCACCATCTTGCCCCGCGTAGCCTTGCCCACGTTAAAGTACGTGAACACAACGAAGGCCACCAAGGCGCCCACCCAGAGCGCCGCGCTCACCGGCCCGGCCTGCTCGCCCGCCGTGTACAGCACGTACAGCAGCACCAAGCCGCCCAGCACATTCGGCACCGCCACTAGCGTCAGCTCCGGCGCATTCGACGGCTTCGCGGCCGGCGCGCGCCCTCCTTCCGTCACCTGCTGTTTCTTGTCCTGCTGCGGCGCCGTGTGCTGCGCCTCGCCCGCTTGCCCGCGCTCGTGCTGCTGCGCCTCGTCGCCGTGCAGGCCCGCCGGCGTCGCGCGTCGCGTCGCCATGTCGGCCGCCTCTGCGCCGCAGCTATGCGAGACCTGGGCCGCCGCACCGCGCGGCCGCGACCGCTGCCCTCGCCCCCCCAGCTGCTCTCGCGCAGAAGGCTGTCTGCGTCGACGGCGCCACGCCGCGCAGCGAGGCGCTCCAAGTCACCACCTCCTGCCACAGTCTGGACCGCTGCACTCAGTGCACTGCTCTTCAAGCGTCCGGGCCTCTCTGTCATACAGAATGGGAACTTCAAGCCAGCAAGCGAGCGAACGAAAGATCGAGTGTGCAGGGCGCTGTTGGCTCAAAGAGAAGCGCTCGTGGGCTCAAGGCGGCTCAAGGGGAAGAGATTGGTTCTCTTGCATGCCATGGATGAAGTGAGTCTCATACTAAATGGGAACTTGAAGCGAGTGAGCGACTGTGCATGGTTGACACGATGTTTCGGTCGCAAGTTCTGCCCACTTGCCGCACGCGCGCTCTGGCACTCAGCCGTGAACCTGGACGGCGGCTTCGAGATCGGCTTTGACGTCGCCTGGCGCGTCACTGGCTACTCCCTCAAGGACTCGGCGGTGCGGACCATGACGTCCAACCCGCTGACCTTCGAGGAGGGCGTGGACTTCGTGGCCCAGATCGCGCCTCGGCGGGAGGGCCAGCAAGGGGGCTAGAATAGACGCCTCATCATGATGACGCCGCGCAGCTTCGCCCGCTTCCTCGCCTTCACCAGGACGCAGGAGCCCACGGCGCTTGTCACCTTCCTCACCAAGCTCACTTTCGCCAACTTTCAGCTTTTCGAGGACGCGCGCGTCAAGCTGCCGCAGGCCTACCACGAGCACAAGGAGGCAGCGGCGTGTTGCTGCTGGACTTGCAGGAGGCGGCGGCACAGCGCGACGAGGTGAGCAGGCACGACGCCGCGGTGCTGCGGCTCGCGCGGGAGTGCAACGGTGTGCCCGAGACTTGCCTCCCGTCTGGCGTCGCGCCGAACGAGGCCGTCGATGTCAAGCCCTCCGAGGACTGGATGCACGGTCTCGGGCAGGCCCTCGCGTACGCCCACGGGTTGCACCGGGCCGCGCGACCTCCCCTGCTCTCAAGCCCTGATGAGATGGCCCTGGCCGTGTGTCAGGTCAACGGCGTCAGGCTCACCTGAGACTAGTGCCGCATCAGCTCGCGCTCCTTGCCAACCATCTTCTTGGCGTACATTTCTATGGCCTCGGCCTTCTTGCCAGTAGCCTTCTTCTGCTTCATCTTCCTCTTGACGCTTGTCGCCGCCTCCTTGCCGTCCTGGTGGTTGTGCGGGTGTGCCGCTGCTGCCTTTGGCGGCGCGGGAGGGTGCTGCTGCTCCTCCTTGGCCTTCTTCTTGGCCAGCCACTTGTGGTACTTCTCGCGCATTGCCTGCTGCTCGCGCTCGTCGTCCGCGACGCGCTGCCGCACAATTTCGCCCTGCAGGCGCTCTGCCGCGCTTCTACGCGAGACGCCGCCAGAGACTTCGAGCGCAGTCATGGACTCGCCGTAGCGGTAGCGCAGGATCAGGAAGCGAGAGAGGATGAAGACCAGGTGGATGACCACGAGGCAAATTACAAAGTATCCAAAGACCCAAGCGACCGACACGTGGTCCACGTCCTCGGTGAGAAACTACGCCATTCTCGCTCCTCGCTCGCTCACCCACCCACAGGTGGGTCTTGCAGAGATTCTCCTCACTCAAGGCCTGAGTGAATTTGGTTTGTTCCTGAAGAAGTTGTTGACCTCGTCTCGAAATCGCAAGCAAAGACCGCTAAGGACCATGAGCAGGATGAGCAGCAGGACCAGGACGATGAGACCAACGGTCGAGCGATGGTACCAGGATCGACATGGTCGCCACGCTTGCGAGAGCGGCTCGGCGGCGGCCTTGGTTGCGGGTCTGCGCGCTCGCTCGCTCGCCGGGCGCTCGCCGGCGCCTGCAGCCCGTTCTCGCTGGCGCTTTGCACGACATACGCTCTGCCCCCGGGTTAGGTAGTACTGCCGCTGCGCCGCTTCATCGCGCTCACTTCTTACTTTGTTCAAAGGCACATCGACACCGTGACCGTGCAGTCGCGTTGCGTTGCGCGCGCGGAGAGAGTACCATGGTAGATTGAATCAAAGCAAGGGGCGGGCCGGGTTTGGGCGCATTTGTTTGATTTGTACAGTCAGTCGCCTCCGACGTGAGGTGGCGGGGTCTCGAGGAAGGCGGCGCGCCGCGCGGAGACTTTGTCCACGATCTCCTGCACTGCCTCGCATGTCATGGCCTTGAAGGTGGGCGTAAGTATCTGGTTGCTGTAGGTGATGGGGTCCATCTGCACGGGGTCGAGTTGCAGGCATCTCTTTTCTCGTGCTCCGAGCCTCTCTGCCACTGGCAGAGCACTTGCCGTGGCCACCTCCTCGAGCACGTGCCGTGGCCACCTTCGCTGGCCGCTGCACTACGCCGCACGCAGCTTTTAGCTGCCAGTGAGACGGCTCACCAGTTCGCGCGCCAGCTCCACGCGTCCGGCGTCCTCGGTTCTGCACGTGTTTGCGCCAAGTTTGGGGCCGCCAGCGGCGTGTGTTGATAACGTCAAAAACGTTACTTCCCACCAACCAGGCAACCAACTGTGTGCCGTGGCCACCTCGTGCTGCAGTGCACTGCACTGCAGGCTGCTGCGGCAAACTAACTGACTGCTGCGGCAAACTAACTGACTGCTGTGAGAGCCCAGCCCGCAGTGGCAGGGCCAAAGGCGAATGGTGGACTCGGACACGCACGGCGATGATCAGGCTGTTGATTGCACTGACGGGCAGCAATGGTGAAGGCGAGTGGTCAGTTCGAGTCAACCACTGGGCGCGCTGGCAGGCCACGGCCGTTCCCCACCGTTCCCGTTCTGCGGCGGGCGGAACTTCGACTCCAAGTTCGACATCCAAGTGCAAGTGGTGTCCAAACCGGAGTGCAGACCGAGAACTTGGAGCAGGCCGTCGCGCGGCGTCGCGCGCTCGGTCGCCGTCGGCACTGCCGGCAGCCTGCCCTGCGCAGACCGGGATCGAGCGCCGCGCCGTGGGTCGCGGCGAGGCAAGGCTCTGCACTGCAGCGCAGCATGTGGCCCTGGGTCAAGCACGGGCACGGGAGATGGCGGCGCGCCAGCCGCACGCAGGCGCCGCTGCAGAGCGGCGCGCGCGAGAGCAGCCAGCCTCGCAGCGAGGGCGAGCAGCGCGAAACGACGCACGGCGCGGACGACGCCATCGGCGCTGAAGACCCGCACGAGGAAGAGGTGGAGGAAGTGGACTGGGACGCGGCCGGCACCGAAGACGAGCAGGGCGAGGACGAGGAGGCCGTGCTGCGCGCCGTCAAGCAGGCGATCAAGGACATCAAAGCGGGCGCGGAGAAGGTCGAGTACGTTTGAGAAAAGGACGAAAAAGGGGCCGGCGCGGTCGGTGCGTGCTGACTCTGGAGGACGGCGACCTGCAGCCTCACGCGAAAGTTCATTGGTGACACGGGAGCCGAGGCGCTGGCCCAGGTACTGGAGAAGTGCGGCTACTCTCTTCTCGAGCTCAAGTAGGTTTCTGAGGCAGGTCGCGGTGTGCGAGCCAGCCTGACCCCAGACATGCAACAGTCTCGAAAACAACGAGATCGGCTCAAAGGGTGCCGAGTCACTTGCACGAGCCCTCGAGAGCGGGCAGAGCGTGCTGACCTCGCTGAAGTGAGTTTGCTGGGCAGATCCACCGGGCTGTTGATCAGCGCCGTGGTACAGCGCGGCCCAAACGACAGGATTCCGTGCGCAGGGTGGCAGGGTGGCTCACGGACGGCGCACCGCTGAAACAACAACACAGTCTCCGCGACAACAAGATCGGCGATCCAGGCACGGTCTCGCTCGCGCGAGCCCTTGGAAGTGGCGAGTGTTCGCTGACGTCGCTGAAGTGAGTTCTGGTGCGCGGGCATCTGCGTCGCTCACAACTTGCAGCGAGCCAACGCTGGAGACTCACGATGACCTTGTGTTTTTTTGCAACAGCCTCCGGTGGGCCGACGTCGGCCCGGAGGGCGCTGAAGCTCTCGCACAAGCCTTGGAGTCCGGCGAGTGCGCGCTGACGTGGCTCAAGTGAGTTCTCGATGCAAGTTTACTCGGCGCTGTCCGAGTCGGAGCGTGCCAGGAGGCACTCCACCCACTCCATGGGAGACAAGGAAGGAGTCTCACAGACAAATCGCCTCGGAGCAACACAGTCTTCGCGACGCCAAGGTCGGCGATGCAGGCGCTGTGTCGCTGGCGCGCGCCCTGGGGAGCGACCGGTGTACGCTCGAGACGCTCAAGTGAGTCAGGTCCGCTCATGCGCTCTCGCAAGACGAGACGAAGGCTCACAAAGAATCCGTGCCGACACCCATCAGCCTCCGCTGGAACGGCGTTGGCCCACTGGGCACTGAGGCGCTGGCGCAGTCCTTGGAGAGCGGTCACTGCCCACTGACGACGTTGAGGTGAGTCGTCGAGAAGCGCGCGACCTCCTGGCATGCGCACATGTATGCGAGACACACACGGCATAGGCTTACAAGAACCTTCCGGGCGCGACACGCACAGTCTCTTCGAGAACGAGATTGGCCCGGCAGGTGCGGCGTCGCTTGCGCGAGCCCTGGAGAGCGGCAAGTGCGCGCTGAGGTCGCTGGAGTGAGTCCCATCTTCGCGCCCGCGTGTCATCCCAATGCAATGCAGGCAAAACTCACGAGTGTGACAGCATCGAGAAGAACCAGGTGGGCCCGAGCGGAAATCATGTCCTCGTACTCACGCTCCAGTCGAACCATGTGCTGGAGTCGCTGGCGTAAGTTGGATTCCCCAATTCGGCCTCGAGGATGCGATGTCTGACAGGGGCAGCCGCTCTCTACTCAGCGGCCTCCCGAGCATGCCGGAGGGCCTCGACTACGGAGATCTGTGGGCCGAAGAAAATCTTGCAGGCCGCCTGAGCCGGATCCGGGGCTACATGCTGTGCGGCAGCCAGGGGGACTTTTGGACGTCAGCTGCCTGCACCCTGGCGCGCGATAACGCGGACGTCTTCGCTGCGTTCGTCGAGCTCCTGTGGCGGTACGACGGTCTCGCCATTGTCAATCAGAGCCACTGGCGCGAGTCGCCGTGGCCCGACTCGCTGCCCTTGATGCACGCGTTGCTGTCCTGCCGAGTCGAAGGGGCGCTCGCGCTGCCCACGAGCTTCTGCAAGAAGATCTTCAGCTTCCTCTCGCTCGACGAAGGCCTCGAGCTCATGCGCGCAGGGGATCCCGGCGGTCGCTCTGTGCGGTCGCTCATGTTGTCCCGGACGGACATTCAGGCGTGGGCCAGAGCCTACGGGACTTTCCTTGGCCGCTACACCCTCGAGCCCGGCCCGCCGGTGCATATCTCTCAGTCCTGCGCGGTCTACTTTGCCATCGACGTTTTGAACGAGGACCGCCAGGTCGCTCTCAAGCTGATGCGCGACCAAGGCCAGTACAGGCGAGAGCAGACGGCTCGCGCTGCGCAACCCCAGGGCTGCGTGAGTCTGTGGTGGCCGGAGGATGCCGAGGAGCGCAGGGACCAGGAGAGGCAGCGTTGCCTCGTCATGAAGCGCGGCTCGCGGTCGCTCTTCGAAGCGATCAATACAGAGCGCTTCGCCGGACGCGACCTCATCAAGATCCGCATGATCGCCAAGGCCATCGGGGAGGCGCTCCTCGACCTTCATAAGCGCAAGCAGATTCATGGCGACATCAAGCCTCGCAACGTGATGCGCATGTCGGAGACCGCGCACTCCATTCTGGAGGACCAAGGCCATGGCGCCCCCAGCCTACGCAAGGGCTGGCTCCTCCCAGAGGGCACCGACATCGCCACGGCCACGCCGCGCACGTCGGAAGCCGTTGGGCACGTCGCTGGCGACTCGGCAGGTGCCGAGACCAACCTCGTGAACCAGCACGAGGACTGGCAGCTCATTGACCTGGACGCTTCCGTCAAGGTTGGCGAACCTCTGAGCAACAAGTTCAGCTCCGGCTACGTGGCTCCCGAGCTAGCTCGTACGATTTTTCGGACCGAGGCATCCGCCAATGCGCCCCCTCTCAGGGCATCCCCGGCGCTGGACGTCTGGAGCTTTGGCGTGGTGCTCTACCAGATGCTGTCCGGCACCAAGCTCTTCATGGTGGATGAGGCGGATGACAACCTCGTGCACAGCCGCGACGAGGCAGAGCTGATGAACTGGCTCGACCTCGACGTGGAGCGCACTGAACGTATCGCGCACAACCTGAACGGCTCGCCAGCGGAGATCGCCGCTGCGCAGGACCTCGCCCGCCGCTGCCTTCGCGGCGAGCCCGACAAGCGCATCCATCTGGACGATGTGCTGGCGCACCCCTTCTTCGACGAGGAGAACGCGGGGCCTCCAGACGCGACCGGGCGCGAGCTCGAGCTCGAGCTCGAGGCCCCGCCAGGCCCTGACGAGTCATCTCTGACGGCCGTGCGGCGCTCCCTCCTGCGGTGGTCCCTCGGTGCTCGCCTCGTGCCGCCCGCTTCGCAGCTCGAAGCTTCTCTGGCCACACCGCCTGCCTCTACGGCTGCCTCGCCGTCTCTGGCCAGGTTCATGGAGCAGCACGGTGACCTCAGCTTCACGTACCACTTCTTCTTGTCGCACTACCAGAAGGAGGCTGCCGGCATTGTCAAAGACCTGGACTCCGGCCTGGCGCGCAACCAAATGCACTCCTGGATCGACATGCGCGCCAAGGAAATCACGCTCAAGACGATGATGCAAGGCGTCCGGGACTCGCACTGTTTCATTATGGTGCTGACGGCCGACGTACTCTTCCGGCCCTACTGCCTCGCGGAGCTGTACGTTGCAGTGAAGCATTTCGAGGGCCGTGGCGGCGACAGGGACCGCCTGGCGGAGCGCATCTTCTTTATCGTGGAGGAGGACGGGCGCTTCTATCCGTGGACGCGAGGCGAGGATGAGCCCTGGACTTTCGAGAGTGGGGTTCATCAAAGCCAGGACGGGCACTTCCAAGACCCTGCCGGGCTCGAGCAAGAAGCTTCCGAGCTGGAGAAGAACGCACGAATGTGCGACGCCGATGGCAAGGATGCTCTTGACCTCCATGAGCAAGAGAGTCTCGCTGACGAGGCACAGCAACTGCGGTCGCAGGCTGCGGGCCTTCGGCAGGAGGCCAGGCACCTTCGACAGCAGGCCAAGACGCAAATGCTCATGGCGAGACCGAATGCCGAGGACTTCAAGGTCACTGGGGCGAAGGGCTACACGGACATCTTCCAGGCCGCCCAAAAGGCGCTCAAGAAGTGCATCAAAATTCCCTACCGCAGACGCGAGTACGAGGAGAACGCCATGCTCCAGGCGCTCGCTGACAAGGCTGGCACGGCGCCCAAGTCGAAGACTCCCCGCTTCACCACGGTTCGGGCCCTCGCGCAGCCCACGCAACGCGAGTCCACCCCAGCAATCCTTCTCATCGGCGGCAAGGACTCCACCACCGTCCCTCAGCTCCGCAAGCAGCTCCCCTCGCGTTCCGGGCCGCTTGATGAGGACACGGTCGTCATCGTCGTTCTGGAGCCGCGTTGCGTTGACGATGTCGTGGCTGCTCTGAACGATGCCCTCGAGGAAGCGCTGCCGCAGTCGCACGCTGAGAGCGATGGGGACCGAGGTCTCCGTCTCTTGGCTGTGGCGCATGCGACCGACTGGAGGTTTGATGGTGAAGAGGTGACGGCACTTCGCAAGCTGCAGAGCGACCTCCAGGCCACCACCCCCGCGAGCGATGGCCAGCATGACCTGCAGATCACCTACCATGCAAAGCTCGCGAGCCACCTTGAGCGGCTCCTTGATCAAGAGGCTCTCATGTGGAGGCCACGTGACCACAACGGCGACAAGCGCTTTGCCGTGGAGCACGAGCTGCACGCTCTAGTCGACGAGCTCTGCGCTCGCGCAGTGTCTGCGCCGCGTACGTGAGACACGCACAATCGATGAGACATTCTCACTGGCAGGCTGGGCTAGTCCGAATTAAGCGCGGCGACGAGCCCTGACTCTCGTAAGAAGACGTTCAAGTTCTGTTCTCTTTTCCGGGTTTTTCCGGCGGCCGCCCGGACCGCCGGTGACTCGGACCAGCAAAGGTCACCCGGTGGGTGAGTGCCGGCCGTACGCGCGCGCGTGCAGTCGTGTAGTCCGGCCACCTCGGTGGTGCCCACTGCTCGTTTCGAGTCTCGCTTGTCAATCAGACCATGGGCTTTGCTCGCCCATGCCGCTCGCGCACGCCACGCGCAGCGGCGCGCGGCCACAGCCTGAGCGCGAGGTGGCGCGAAGCGCGGCGGTGCGATGCGATGCGAGGCGATGCGAGGCGAGGCGAGGCGAGGCGAGGCGGTCCTTGACAGCAGCCGGCTGACTGGCTGCCGCAGTGCAGTTTCTGCACCGGCGGTGGCACGACGCTCGTGCCAGCCGAGCCACGCACGCTGCGCTGCAAGTACTACCACAGCCGGACGGCTGCCGGCTGCTGCTCCGACGCCGCACGCGCATTTAAAAGTAGCGCGCTGCTGCAAGGCAGGCAAATCTTCAACTCCGCTGGCAGGCACGCCGTCGCGACTCGGGGGGGCCTAGCTAGAGGGCCTCGGCCTCAATCTCGGCCTCGGTCTCGGGTTTACTACAGTTGTTAGGCAGTCACGACTCGGAGGCAAGCAACCAAGCATCCAAGCAAACATGTCGTGCGCTTGCGGACTGACGGGCTCGCTCTGCGCAAATCTGCTGCCGGGCCTGAATGATGCCTCCGATGTGCTGTCAGGCGCCTGCGTGCAGGGCGACTGTACGGTGGTCTCGGGCAGCGCAGTGTGCGTGTGTGACGCCGGCTGGCGCGACGAGCTGTGCGACCGCGAGGCTGAGCCAATTGACGCCAACTACGTCGCGGCCATTGGCCTGCCGCTCGTCTTCCTCGCCGCCTGCGTGCTGGGCGCGCGGCGCTATGCGCGTGGCACCTTTGATGTCTCCGCCGCGGTCTGCACGCAGTCGCCCTGGAGCTGGTGTGGTCCGCAGGTCATCCTCGCGTACCGCGCGGTGGTCTTTGCGGGCTGGATCGCCTTGGCTGCGTACACGCAGAACAAGTCAGGCGCCAGCGTTCTGCAGGCGTTCACCATTTGGAACTCCTACATGCTCCTCACCTACTTTGGCATCGGCACCTACCTGTCTTTCCGGGCGCGCAGCGAGCCGCCTTCACACGATATGCGCTCGCTCGAGCGCGTGCACTGGGTCCTCTCACAAGTTGAGTTTACAAGCACCATCCTCATCATGCTGGTTGTCTGGGTCGTGCTTCTGCCTTCGCTCCAGGCCATCGGCAAGGAGTACATTGTGGTCAACCCCGACTCCATCATGATGCATGCCGTCAACGTCCCGCTCATGGGCATCGACTTCTTTCTCTGCGGCTACGTTGTCGAGCGCTCCCACGTCCTCTTCCTCGTCGCCTGGGCCTCGCTCTACGCTCTCTTCCACGGCCTGCGCATGCTGGCGCGCGACCTGCTCGGCCAGCCTCTTGAACCCATCTACGGCTTCATGTCCACCGAGTCACCGCTCCTCGCGGCCTGGCTCATTGGCCTTGTCATCGTTCTCTGCATCTTCTTTGCCTTCGTAGCCCTTCTCGCTCGTCTCAAGCGCCGCCTTGCCGGCCAAGCGCTCGCCGACCTCGTCGACGTCGGCAAGGTCCAGCCTCTCTCTCCGTGATGAGTTCTTGCTGATCCCTCGGCGCGCGTAGCTATTCCTGTGTTCCACTACCGAAACTATCCTCCGTACGTTTCTCAAATTCGTCTTTGCCATGTCGCACGCTCACGAAGGCTCGACCTGCCCATGTCGGCGTTTGGAGCCGGCAAGGACAAAGCCCCATCCTTGCCTTGGCTTTGCTCAAGCGCTGCTTGAAGCTGCGGTGCTATGCAAGTTGGGAGGCCTCCTCGCGCCTCCCTTCTCTGGACCTCGTTCTCGTCGTTCTCCTCCTCCTCGTCGTCGTCGTCGTTGTCTTTGTCGGCGTACTCGTCTCGTCGTCCTCATCGTGCTTGCACTTCCCACCACCCCTCCTTCAGCGCCTTCTTCTTCTGCTTCTGCATCTTCCTCTTTTTCTTGGTTTTCCTCCTCCTCCTCCTCTTCTTCTCCAAGTTTTCACCGTCCACATCATCCAAGTCCTCGTCCAGGTCCTCATCGTTGCTCGTCCCTGGAGTCGGCAAACGCAAAGCTTGCTCTGCTTCGGTGCGCCAAAGCGTGCTCGCCGCCTCGCGCAGGACGCGCTGCACTCGGGCGGCAGCGCGAGGCGCGCCGCAGAGACTGCGCGCCGCGGCGTCATGCGGACGTCGGCGAGCGGGCTCGCGCGCCGCAAGGTCGGTCGCCATGGCGACGAGGAGGACAACGACCACGACGAGGACGAGGACGAGGACCTCGACAGCGAGGACGACAGCGAGGACGAGGAAGGTGACGAAAGTGACGGCGCTGCGCGCGGGCCAGACCTGGAGTCAGGCCGCTCGCGCAAGCGAGCTCGCGCAGGCGGGTCGCTGAGCGTGCGTGCGGTGGCGCTGCTGGCCGTCGCCTGTCTCGTGCTGTACCTGGGTTTCCAGGGCGGCGAGACGCTGGCCGATGCTCTCTCGTCGTCACCCGCAGAGCCAAGGGCCGCGGCGGAGAACCTGGCGTTCTCCAGCCAGCTCTCAGTGGACGATGACGATGACGATGACGACCTGGACTACCCGGAGCGCCTGCACGCGTACTACAAGAAGCACAATCCCAAGCTGCTCGGCGACGTGCCCATGATTCTAGCGCGGTACGCAGGCAGAGAGAAGGAGCTCTTTGCTAAGCTTGAGAAGAAGTATGGCGACCCGGTCCTCAAGGCGGCGCCGGTCAGGCGAAAACGTGCCACGCGGGCCGCGCATGACGAACCCGAGCAAGGAGAAGATCCAGAAGAGGAAGAGATGGACTCTGAGATGGAGGAAGAAGGAGACGACAGCGATGGAGACGAGGGCCTGGTTGCGGGCGACGGAGGCTTCCACTCGGGCCTCAGTGGCAGCGAGGAGGGCGAGGAAGAGGAGGATGCGGAGGGCTGGCCCGCGAGGACGCGGCAGCATGCGGACGCCGCGCCGCCGAGGCGAAACGGGCCCGTCGTGGTTGATCTGGCGGACCCTTACGGAGAGGGGGAGGAGGAGGAGGAGGAGGTCACAAGCGGACAGCCTGCCGACAGCGACAGCGATCACGACAGTGGCACAGACCTGGCCCCCGACGCCGCCTTTGACGTGAGTCACGAGGTGGAAGACGGCCTTCGCGTGCTTGATGACGACGATGAACAGACCGGCGCGGGCTTGGGCGGCGCAGACGCCGCAGCGGTGGGGCGCGGCAAGGTCAGGGCCATCGGCATCGGCTTTCCCGGCACCGGGCTCGATCAGGTGCACCGCTTCATGCAGGAGGCGCTCGGATGGGCCGTGGCGCCTCGCGACGAGGTGGGCGCCGCCCTGCGCGACCTCATGTCACGGCCCGGGCTCCCAAGCTTTGACAAGTTCGACGAGCACGAGGCGGTCGTGGACGACACGGCGGCGCTCTTCTTTGAGGAGATCGTCGCCACCTACCCGCGCGCAAAGGTGGTCATCACGGTGCGCCCGGCCGATGAGTGGTACGAGTCGTTCAAGCTAGTGCTCGAGCGGTTCGCGAACGACCGCAGCTTCATGCTGCGCCGTGAGGTGTACGAGGTGCTTCTGGGCAACCTCACGGCCAATGAGTTTGTGTGGAAGAAGCAGTACGCACTTTTCTACCACCGCGTGCTGCACGTCGTGCCGCGTGAGCGGCGCAAGCTTATCTGTGTCTACTCGGATGAAGCCGAGCAGTGGAGCTGGCTGGGGCGTTACCTGATGGCCGCGCCGCCGGGCGCGGCCTTCACGCCTGATTCCTCGTGGCGACCGCCCAAGCTGCCCCCGAGCCGGCAGCTGGCGCTGCAGCTGCGGGGCGGCGCGACGGTGGCCGACCCGCTCGCGAAGCTGCATCACATGCCCGCCAGCGTGGTACAGCCATCCGTGGACCTCGGCACCCTGCGCGTGATCGGCGCGGGCCTGGACGCCACAGGCGGCGCCGTGCTCGCGCAGGCGCTGAAGAAACTCGGCTACAAGGTGGCCAGTCAGTGGGAAGACACCTCTGGGGCCTGCAGCGAATGCAAGAAGGTGGCGCAGAACCTGCACGACCTGCTGACGGGCGCAGCGCGCGGTCCGGCCAACTTTGGCTACAACGGCGTCTTCCACGGTGTGGACGCCATTGTCGGCTCGCCGGCCTCGTTGCTTGTTCAAGAAGTGGCGCGCTTCAATCCAGATGCAAAGATCGTACTTACTGTTCGCAGTCTCGAGCCGTGGTGGCGCGAGATTCGCTGCCGCATGCGGACGGTGGAGCGCCAGCAGGCCGGCTCGCGCAAGGCGGTGCGCGCGCGTGGCTCCACCTCGTCCTACTACCACCGACTCGTCTTTGGTACCGACGACCCGTCGCGCGACTTCCTGCACAAGCGCAGATACCGCGATCACCTGCTGAGTCTGCTTGGGCTACCGCCTGACCGCGTCCTCATTATCGACCTCTCGCGCGCTGGCCCTAGCGGGGACGCCTGGCGCCAGCTCTGCCGCTTCCTTCGCAACGCGAAGTGCACGCCGCGCCTCGAGGCCGGTGCCTTCCCGCCGCTGCACTCGCTTTGCACCAAATCATCCACATCGGCTTGACAGTGAGTTGAATGCGTGGATTGATTTCACTCCATGGCGCGCGGAGACGTCGCGCGATAAGCTTAGTACACATAGCTTCTTCCGCTTCCTCGATGTTTTACTCCCATGGGTTCTCCAGCATCAGCGTGGAGTCTGGCTCCGAAACGCGCTTGCGCCGCGCGTCCATCAGGCTCTTGAGCACCTGCGCGTTCGCCGCGCCGCTCACCTCGGACGACCGCGAGCTGCCCTGCCGGTGCAGTCGTCGCTCCGTGACACGAATCATCATGCTGGCGTAGTCGAGCTGCTTCTCCGCCTCGGTCTTTTCGGAGTCCTCGCCGGCGTCTAGCCCGCCCGCCTCCAGCTCGGCGCCCGCCCGGGTTTCCTCGTCCTCGCCCTCGTTCCCCTCCTCGTCCTCGCCTTCATCCTCGGTCACTCTATCCGCTACGCGCTTTTCTCTCGCGCCTGCGTCCTCGGGGACCTTTGCCTCTAGAGCCTGCGCGCGCCGTACGCAACCCGTCAGTCACCGCCCCGCCGAACAGCACCGCCGCCAGCGCGGCGTCCACATCGCAATCCACGCACCATAATCTCCGCGAGCGCCGCGTCATCATCCCCGTCGCCCTCTGCCTTGGCCTCCCTGGCCGCGGCAGCCGGTGCCGCGGCGGGGGGCGTGCCCTTGCCCAGCTCCAGTAGCCTCTGCGCCACGTCGGTCTCGTCGTCCTGCTGCTTGCTGCCGCCGCCGGCAGGGGCGCCGTCCGCGGCGGCGGCCTGCCGCTCGTCGCCGCCGCCGTCGTCGCCCTCCTTCACGGCGCCGCGCTTCTGCCGCTTGGCCGCCGGCGCGTCGCCATCGAGCGCGCCCACGCCCGCGTCGAAGAACCCGCTCGGCAGCGCGCCCGACATGCCGCCCGCCCGCGCGCCCGCCTGCCCGCCGCGCCGCGCCGCCGCCGCCGCGCACGAGTTCCGGCTCTGCGCCGCGCCGCGTGGCGTCGTCGTGGCCGCGAGAGCCGCAATTTTGAATTTTTCTGCCCTGCGCGGCGGCCGCGGCAAGCTGCAAACCCGCGCGTTGCCTCGCTCGCGCGCGCGGGCGGGCGCGGGCGCGGGCGCGGGCGCCGGCGCGGTGGCCGCAGAGGCCGCGGCGGCCGCGCGCGCGGGTCCTGACCGCGGCGGCGGCGCGCCACGACGGCGGTAGAGGCGGCGGCGCGCGCCTGGGCGGCGCGACGCGGCGCGCCCTGCGCCTGGGCGCCGCCGCGTACGAGCCAAAGGTGCTGGGCCAGGGCGGCGTCGCAGTGGACACGGCACCGCGTCGTGATGCACGGCATCCACGGGCTGGACGCCGTGCGGCGCGGCGACTTTGACCACCTGGTCAGCAAGGCCGCGCACGGGCCCGTGGCGCGCCAGCTCCCGATGGCGGACCGCCAGGCGCAGGACCTCGCCTTCGCCGTGCGCAGCCTGCCGTACGCGCTCTGGGTGCAGCGTGAGAACGAGCCCGTGCGCATCGGCCTGCGTCAGGCCGCCGCCGAGGCCGCCGCCGAGGCCGCCGCCAAGGACCGCGACGCGGTCACCGAGGTCCAGGCCTGGCTCGCGCACGCGCGCGAGGCGAGCCAGCCCTGGCTGCAGCGCGTCGAGCGCGATCCGGCCGAGCAGGCGCGCCTCAACGACTTCCTCGAGCGCCGGCGGAATCGCAGCGGCCGCCTCGTCCTGGGCGCCTACTTTGGGCTCCTCATCGAGTACTGGCTGCGCCACTGCGAAGCGCTCGGGATCCATGCACTGCAGCCCTCCGTTGTCGTGCAGGAGCGCGGCACCGTGCTGGGCTCGCTCAAGTACGTCTGGGACTACCGCGGCCGCCTCATGCACATGGAGTGCTCTATCAAGTTCTTCTGCTGGATCGAGGACTACCTCGTCGGCCCGCACCTGTCCGAGACGCTGTTGACCCGGTTCCGCTTCGCCGAGCGAAAGATCGGTGTCGCACACGCCGCGGGTACGGCCTTGCGCCGCGCTTACGGGACCGATGCCAAGGTACTCTCGCTTGCGCAGATACAGGGCTATGTGTTTTACGCCTTGGAGGACTACCTGGCGGCCGGCGGCAGCCCGCACGTCGCGAGTGAGTCGCCGTCGCGGGCGGAGCTCGACGCCTCGACCATTGTGGGGCACCGCCAGCACCTGCTGCCGCACCACGAAAAGCGTTGGTACGCCTTGGACTTTGGGCAAGCGGCACGCCGGCTCGCGCAGCCGGGCCGCGAGGAGCGCTGGACGATTTTGCCCAAGCTCTACTGGCTGGCGCCGCTGCGCCTGCCCGCGAACAACCTCCATGCCTACAGCTTGCCCATGCTCTCGCGCGAGGACATGGTCGGAATCGTTCGCACGCACTATAATGATGTGTGGGTAGAAGAGGGGCTAGACGAGGAAGAACGAGGAGGTGGAGCGGCAGCTGGTGGCGGAGGAAAACATGAGGGAGAGGAGGAGCAGGAGCAGGCGCAGGCACAGGAGGAGGAGGAGGAGGACGATGAGGAGGCGGAGGAGTCCGGGGCGCAGGGCCCGGGCGTCGGCGCGGACAAAGACGCCGCGCGCACGCCGCGCGCGCGGCGTGAGCAACGCCGCGCGCGCCAGGCCGGCAACAGCGGGCCGTCGCCGCTCATGATGGCGCTGCTGGTGCACGACGCTGCCGAGGATATCTGGGTCGAAGTGACGCGTGGGTTCATCCTAGGGCGACAGTGGACCGCCGCCCCGCTCCTCGAGTCGGAGAGGTCCGGACAGGGCGTGCCGAATGAGCCAGGCGTGCTGGAGGTGCACCAGAGCGACCAGATCATCTGCCGCTTCATTGACGGCGTTGAAGAGCACAATGGCGACGAGAGCGCTCTCGCTGGTGCACGTGCGGCTTCGGCAGACACGGCTGTGCCGGCCGCACCTTGTGGCGGTGGCGGCGCTGCTGCTGCCGGTCGTCCAGGCTGCGAGCACTGCGAGGCACAGGATCTGGGTGCCGCTGTGCAAGGCGACCTAGGCGCCCTGGTACGCGCGCTCTTCCTCGTGCACGACAACGGCGAGGTGGCGCAGCTTAGGTCGAATGACCACGCGCGCCACGTGGTGCAGGCTGTGGCAGAACACCTGCGCGGCTCACCGGCCAGCGCCGATTTTCCCTTGCGCGCCGCCGTCGGCGTGTCTCAGTCGTCCGATTTCCACCTGGAGACGCGTGAGCTGCGGACCATGTGCCGCCTGCTGATGCGCGCCTCTGCGCTCGCCTCAGGCCCCGAGGAGAAGGCCTCCCCGAGCGCCGTTGCGGACTTTGTGCGCCACTGCGTGGCAAACGAGGACATGGAGCTTCTGCACCTTCTCCTCTTTAGCGGCCGCGGCATCTCGCCTGGGGGCGGCGATGAGATGACGCTTGACCTTGACGGCGAGGCGCGTGCCCTGGTGGAGGCGTATGTACGGAAACGTCTCTTGAATCGCACCGGCACTGGCAGTGTCACTGGCGGCGGCAGCGGCGGCAGCGGCAGCGGCGGCGGCGGCGCGCTCTCAGCCGTTGAGGCGGCCGCGGCGACCGGGCTGCTCAAGGCCACGCCGGGCGTTTATACGGAGCCAGAGCTGGAGCGCATGCTCATGTACCTGGTGGAGCTGCGCCATTACGATGCGGCCGAGACGCTCCTCGCCACGGCAGGCAATCCTGAAACTCTGGTCTGTGCCATGTACCGCGCGTTGCTGGCGGAGGGGCGCAACTACAAGCGCGCGCAGCGGCTGCGACGCGCACACGCTGTGGTAGACGCCAGCTTCCCGCCGCTCGACCACGCGACCCTGCGCGAGGTGGACCGCGATGGCGACGCAGTTCCCCTCATGGCTTCGACGGTGTCCTGGGACGAGGACGTGCGCGTGCTCTTCGTGGACGCGGAGGACTCGCTCGCGGAGGCACGCCGCATCTTTAGCGATGCGCTGCGGCGCGCGGACGGTCGGCCCATTATCATCGGCGTCGACGCGGAATGGGGCACGCTGCAATTTAAGCGCGGCGATCGCGCGGCACTGGAGCAGCCGTCCTCGCTTGACGAGGAGCGCGCTGACGTGCCCTCGTACCTGGCGCTCTGGCAGGTGGCCATCGAGGACCGCGATGTCTTCCTGCTGGACCTTGAGACGCTGCTGGCGGACCCGACGTCGCCGCTGGGCCGCGCGGCCCTCGACCTCTTGCAGGACCTCGTCGATGCGAGCAAGGTGCTCATGACCGGCTTCAGCGTGCACGAGGACTTTTGGCGCCTGCGCGGCATGCTGCAAGCGGGCCTTCCGCGCGAGGAGTCCGCAGACCTGGCCATGCGCGTGGTCGACAGCCTCACGGTCACCTCGGCTTTCTTTGCCGAGCGCTCTCGCGACCACTGGGGCGACCCGCTCTCTCTCAGTCTCGACATGTGGTGCCGCTTCCTGCTCCGTGTCCGCCTCGACAAGTCTTACCAGTGCAGCGAGTGGTCCGCTCGCCCGCTCGAGGAGGCCCAGGTCCAGTACGCCGCGCTGGACGCCGTGGCGCCCGTGCGCCTCGTGCGCGCTGTCCTCGGCGGGGAAGCCGGCGTCCGGGACTTTGATCGCTGGGCCCGTACGGTGCGGCTGTGGAACTGATTGACTGTGGCTGCGTCAACGCCGCGAGCCCCCCACGTTTGGCGCGTGGGCAAACGCGGAACGCCGCCCTATTATTCTACTAGCCCAGCCCTGGTGATACTCTTATCGCTTGATCATGAATGCGATCTCCGCTTTTGGGGGGGCGCCCTGCGCGGCGCCCGGACGCGGTCCCCGGGCGCAGCGAAGGTCTCGTGAGCCCTCAAGAGGCGCCACGCGCCGGACGGCAGGTCCCCGAGCTCGACACGCCCGACGCGCGTGCGGTGGAGCTCGCTTACGCGGAGCCCGACAAGCCGACACATGCGCCGGATCTGGCGATTCTTGCCCTGCTTGAGCACGAAGCGCAGCTCGTCCGGCCTCTCCATGCGCGTGACCACAGCCGGCCACAGGATGTCGCCGTCCAGCATGAGACCGGAGCGCAGGCGCTGCAGAATCTTGGCCGTCACCGGCGCGTCCTTGACGCGCACCACGTACTCCTTCTCCAAGGTACGCGACAGCAGCTCGCTCGCAACGCGGCCGTCCTGCGAGAACACGAGCAGCCCGCTTGAGTCCTTGTCCAGCCGCCCGCACGGCGCTATTCCTGCCAGGTACCTCTCGGCCCCCATCTCCCGAAGGCGTTTGAGGTCCTCCGGTGGAGCGCGGCAGCGCTCCAGGTCCTCCAGCAGGCGCACGGCCGGCACCTCGTCCTGCGACGGCAAATTCGACACATAGCCACGCGGCTTGTGCAGCAAGATGGTCAGCTTCTCCTCTTGCGCCTTGATCCCTGCCGGCAGGACCTTGACATCGTCCTCGGGCCCAACGCGGACGCCGAGCGCCGCCCGCTGGCCGTTCACCTGGACCAGGCCCTGCTCGATGAGCGTGTCCGCCTCGCGCCGCGAGCAGACGCCCTGCTTGGCCAGCCACGCGTTGAGCCGCACGCCCTCGGCCGCGGAGCTCACGGTCAGCGACCGCCGCGCCAAGGCCAGCGACCGCCGCATGGGGCTCGCTCGAGCGAGGACGCTCGCTTCGCGCCGGGTCTGCTGCCAGTGAAGCTTGGGCCTTCTGGCCCCACCACCACCAGCCTGAGCAGCTTGCCGCCATCACGTCACCGGAAACGTGCCATGTGCAAGCGGTTGGGTCTGGCCTTGTTGGCTTCGGGACCAGCCAGCGTTGCCACTTCGCAGCATGCGCGCATCCGACTCGGCGCCGCGCGGGACCCGCGATGGCACGCGGCAGCATGGCAGAAGGCATCTTCTTCGAGTCCTCCGCTGCTGCCTTCAGTCGTCGTCAATCACGAAAACGCCTGGTGTTGTGCAGAAGCTTTCGACGAAGCGGGGCTGCCGGTCAGGTGCCATTCACTTGATCTTTGCGCGCGCATAGATGGCCTCAAGTCACACACAGAGGCTTCGGCAAATCATCATGGTCAAATTTGGTACAGGTTCGTGCTGATGCGACTTCCGGCTCCGAAGAAGACTTTAGCCAGAGCCACGTGCAAATCATCCGTCACAGATCGCATGCAGCGTCTGATTGTAATAGGGCACGGAGAGCGCCGTGCGCATGGCCGTGATAATTGCGTCGCGCGCCGCCGCTCGCGATTCGAAGGCCTGTGCTTCGGCCAGCTCGAGCCAGAGCGCCATGGCAGTGCCATGCGTGACGTCGGCATCCGGGTCGGAGTCCACGATGCCGTGCGTGGGCCCACGCATGTTGAGCCACAGGTCGGTAGAGTCAAGGGCACCGAGGAGTGCGCTGCGCAAGGCGTTGGCGGCTTCCTCGGCGCGAGCCGATGTGGCGCAGGACGACGGAGCGCCCGTGGCCGAAGCGGTGGGCGCGGCCGTGGTTGGTCGCTGTGTCGGAAAGGCGGTGGGCCATGTGTCGCCGCAGTCGCAAAAGCCCCAACTCTCACGAACGACCTCGTCCTCGCTGGCGTAGTCCGGCGTCGTTGCGCACCAGTACACCTTGTAAAACGCTGGCGGGCTGCCGGGAGGCGTGGCGGAGGCATTCCCCCAGTACGGTCTCGCCTCGCTCACGTCGATGCACTCCTCGTAGGTTCTTCCTTGGTACGTGAATGGCAGCACGCAAGCCGTCCCAGTTGCCGCCCAGCCGCCATCTGTGATGCATAGCTGCTCCGCGGTCTGCGCGGCGTCCCAGCCCTCGACGACGAAATCCGCCAGCGCGAACAAAGCCTCCTGTTCCACCAAGGTCTGCGCCAGGTGTTCCTGGAGCACCTGCGGGTCGATGTGACGGAGTGCGTCCTCACCCGTGTGCAGCGCAAGGGTGGAACTCGCAACGAGCTCGCACGAGCCGGTTCCGAGGCAGAAAGCGCCTGTGACGCAGTCCGTGTCCACTTCGCAGGCCAGCCCGAGGCCACAAGCTTCGCACGCCGGCCCGCCACAGTCCACGTCCGTCTCCTGCCCGTCGCGTATCCCGTTCGCGGCACAATCTGGAGCGCTTGTTGGCACCGCAGAGGGCTGCGGGATGGGCGCGGACGCGCTTGGGGCCTGCGACGATGAAGATGGTGCCAAGGTTGCGCCTGCACCGCTCGGTGATCCGGTACCGGTCGGCACGGTGCCTGACGGCGCAGTAGTAGTTGGTGGCAAAGTGCTTGCTGGCGCAGTAGTAGTTGGTGGCCAAGTGCCTGATGGTGCAGTTGTTGGTGGCAACGTGCTCGATGGCACCGTGCTCGATGGCGCGGTGCTCGGCGGCTCGGTGCTCGGACCCTGAGATGAGGTCGGCGCAGCGCTAGGTTCAAGCGTCGACGTTGGTGCGGCGCTCGAACTTGGTGCGGTGTTTGGACCCTGGACGGGCGCCGTGGAAGGAAGTTGCGTTGGGTCGTCTTGCGTCGGGGCTATGGTGAGGGGCCCAGCCGTTGGCTCACTGGTTGGTGCGGGCGTATAGCACTCGCAAAGGCCCCAGTTCCTCCCTGAGCCCTTGTAGTCCCTTCTGGTGCTGCACCATGCTTGGCCAGAGCCAACGTACTCGTCTGAGCCTTCTGGCCGAGGATCGTCAAAAGAGTTCGAGAAGGGAATGCACGAGGTGTGTTCTGCGTCATTCCATTGGAAGGGGAAGGTGCAATTCCGCTCCTTGCCGTCAGCCACGGCCGGCCCGTCGGTGATCTTGCACGGAATCGGAGTCGGCGCGTCCGTAGGAGAACTTGACGGTGCGTCGGTGGGAGCCCGCGAGGGTGCCGGCGTTGGACTTTCTGTGGGCGCCCTGGTCGGTGCGTGTGTTGGGCTAGCTGTGGTTGGCGCTTGTGTCGGTTCTCTCGATGGCGACGGCGTGGTGGGGCCCTGCGTCGTCGGCGCTGTCGGGACCCCGGTGGGCGCCAGCGTAGGATCCTGCGAAGGCGCGTCGGTAGGCGAGGACGTAGTCGGCATCCTCGTCGGGGTGCGTGTCGTTGGGGCCTTCGTCGGCGCAGGTGTCGGCCACTCGAAGTCATCGCCGCCGCACCAGCAGTAGCCCCACGCCGGGCGGAAACTGGCGTCAAAGGTGGAGTAAAAGGATGCCACCGGGCACCAGTAGGCCATGTTGGTCCCGTTACGATCCGGTGCCCTCGCCAGCGTGTGATTCACAGAACCATCCTCCGCGATGGAGAGCTCGTACGGTAGGTACGGCTCAGCGACCGGCGCGCAGGCCGTGAACGCCTTGCCCACGACCACCTTGGTGCCACCGCTCACGACCTGTCCCTGCACGAAGAAGGGCAGCTCGCACGGCGTCGTGACCTCCGTGGCGCCGCCCACAGCGTAGCACGTCGATGAGGCGGCCGCGGACGCCGTCGTCGCGCAGGCCAGTGCCGTGAGGGCCAGGCGCAGGCCCGCCGCCGCGCCGGCCGCTTGCGCCGCCGCGCGCCCGCCGCTGCGCCGCATGCTCCACTGCCTGCGCGCGCGCGGGCTCTACAGAGGACGAGCCCACGACTTGGCAGAGTGACTTGGGCCGTGCAATACATACAAGCGTCGAGCAAGAGGCGTTGAACGGTCAATTGAGACGCACGACTGCAAGACGCTGCCAGTGGCGCCTCGGGCCTGCCAGCGCCAGTGGCGGCGGCCGAGAGGCACGGGGTGGCGGGCGTCTGGTTTCCATTGCACAGCCTTGAGCCTTGAGCAGGCAGTCTAGCTTGTAGCTACTAAGCAAGCAAGCAAGAGGGGCACCAGCTTGATGTCAAGGAGACCTGGTGGGGGTCGGGCGGGCCCGGACGGGCCCAGCGTGCACGGCTGGAGTACAAACCGGTTCAAGTCTCGATTGCGAGTTCTGAAAGAAGTCATTTGGCAGGGTGCTGGGTTGAGCGAATCGGATAGCGCCGCCGAACGCGAACGCGCGCCGCGGGCGTATCGAAGTCTTCACCCAAGTCGCTAGGCGACGTCGCGGCGATGTTGACAAAGCCGCTTCGATGTCTGCGTGGCGACCAGGGCGGTGATGCCGGATTGCGTCGAGCATCCTCGCTCGGGCGTCGAGAGTCAGCACTTGAACACTTGCGATCGCGGCGGCGGTCCTCCCTCTTGATGTTGCCCTTGCTCCTGGAATTCGCTTTGTTGCAGTTCTTGATCAACTGCACCCCCTCCAGCTGTGCCCGGGGCGGGCTGGGCTGCTCGTGTTTGAGCCGCAGCCCCTCGTTCGAGGGCAGAGCGTCGATTTTTGGGGGGCTGGGAATACCACACTCGCGCATGCGCCAGGGTGCACCCCGACCGCAATGGCTGCAAAAGGCGCAGTGGCGGCAAAAGGGAGGAGGGTGGAGGAGGACCTCCGGCGGTGCAAGCTTGGCCTTCTTGACCAGGCGAACCTGATCCGGGTCCGGGTTCGGGTCCGAGTCAACGCGTCGAGCTTGGAGAAATGTGCGCTTGGCGTGACGGCCGGGCGGAGAGAATTTTTGCTGCTCAGCGGAGCGCACCTCGTCCGTACTGTGGCGAGGCTCAGGTGAGGCGAACCTGGCCTGGTGGGCAGACCCAGAGGGCTTGGCCGCACTCTTGAGAACGTGGCCCTCGTCCACGTCCGAGTCGGTCTCCAGGTCGTCATCTTCCACGCAGGAGCGGCGGCGCTCGCAGGGGGCACGTTTGAGCGAAGCATGCACGGTTGGAAAGATGAAGTCAGCAGTGCGGCGCACGTGACACGTACGCGTTCCTGCGCTTGCGCGTCCCATAGCGCCACCCATCTGGTCGGCGTCGTGCACCTCCTTAGCGCCTTGCTTTTGTGCGGCTCGCAGCGTCCGCTTCGCATGACGCTTCGCACGTCGCTTCGCGCGGCGCTCGCGGCGTCCTTTTCCACGACTCATCTTGCTGTGACACGTGTCGGCCGCCGCGAAGCAGCCAAAGCCTCCGTATGCGGTAGCCAGGGCCTTGCGCACGAGCGTCCCGTCCCCATCCTCGCGCTTGATTGCTCGAAAGTCCACAAATACGATGGCGTTATCCTCTTCCTCCTCCTCCTCCTCCTCCACCTCGTCGTCGTCCTCCTCCTCGCTGCACTCCTCCTCGACGTCGCGCGGCCGGCGGTCCGGCAGGGCGCCTCTGCGTGCGCGCCCACCCTCGCGCCGGCGCCGCTTGCGCCTCCTCGCGGGGTCGTGGCCGCGGCGCGAGAGCTCCTCGTCGCGCTTGCCGTTATCCACGAGGTTCTGCTCGTGGCCGAGCTCGTCGTCCTCGTCTTGGTCCTCGTCCTCGAGGTCGGCCGCGGCGACGCGCTCGGGGGCCGGGCGCCGCGCGGCGGGGCAGCGCGCGCCGCGCGCCGCGCCCGCCGCAGGCGCCGCGCTCATCGCTGCCGCGCGGCCGGCTGCGAGCGAGGGAGGCGGGGGGGGGCTGTGGCCGGCCGGGCGCCGCGCGCGCAGTTGGCGATCTGCTGCAAGGCTCGCTGCCGCCGGCCAGAGACCCAAAGCTCCGCGACGGAGGGCGGCGGCGCGCGAGCAAACCGTCACGCGAGGCCGCGCGGCGGGGAGCGGCGCGCGCAGCCCCTCCATGCCGCTGGCGGCCCGCGCCTGAGCGGACTCGAGGCGCTCGAGCTCGGCCAGGAAACAGGCAGGCAGGCGCGCACGGCCGAGGAGGAGGAGGAGGACAGCTACTACCTCGGCGGCGGGACGGCGGCGGGCGACGAGCGCGCGGGGCGCAACGGCGGCACGCGGACGTCGCGTCAGGCGCCCGCATACCCGCCCGCCCGCCCGCCCGCCCGCCCGCTGGTCGGCTGGGCGGAGAGGAAGCCGGGACGCGGCGCTCCACGCAGGAGGTGGCCGAGGAGGTGGTCGTTAAGCGCGTCGCCATGCAGCAGGGCGGCGAGGCGATGATGGAGGACGTGGAAAGGTCGCAGGGCGAGGCGCCGGGACAGACGAACTTGCTGGGCGTGGCGCGGAGCCCGGCCTGGACGCGGTCGCCGGCGGCCGAGGCGAGGTCCGAGCGGCGCAAGCGGCTCGCGCAGCGGTGCGTGGAGCGGCTCAAACAGGGCCGGCGCGAGAAGCTGCGGCAGCGGCGGTCGGGCGGGCACGATGCCGTGGCCGCGACTGCGGCCGCTGCGGCGGTGTCCGCGGAGCAGCTGCGGGCCGAGGCGCTGCAGGTAATGCGCGAGGAGATGGGTTCCTTGGAGGAGCCAATGTCGGAGGAGGACATTCTGCGGCTGGAGCAGGACGTTTTGCGCGAGGTGTATGCAGACGAGGAGCGGTTCTTGCGCGAGCTGGAGGCCGAGGAGCGCGCGCGCGCCCAGGAGCTGGAGCATTATGCGGGACAGGCGGACGAGGCGGAGGCGGGGGCGACGATGGTTTGCCCCGTTTGTATGGCGCTACCGCTGCACTTGCGGGGCACGGTCTTCCATTGCGCCTGCGGGTTCCGTCTGGACGCGCGCAATGAGTGCTTCTCGCTGGACCAGCTACGGCAGCGGCTGGCGCACGTCATGGAGGCGCATGCCAGCCAGAGCACGCCGCGGTGCACGGGTCAGCCTCGGTTCGCGCTCAAGAGTCACCTCGCGGGCATCGAGCTTCTTGTGATGGAGTGCGGCAGCTGTGGGTGCGTCCAGATTGTATTGTGAAGCCTGTGATGGACACTTTTGCGATTCTTGTTCTTGAAGAATAAGAGCGAAAGTTTGCAAGTCTTCTCTTTCTATCAGCCTTACCGCCACCAGTAGAGAAAAAAAGAGCCGAGCAGGATGACGGTGAGAAAGATCTTGAGGATGAAGGCGCGCTCCTTGGAGAGATTGTTGTAGTACTTGAGGAGCTCGTTCTGGCCGGCCTCAACGTTGGCGCCGGCGATGTCGAGATCCGCGTCGATGCGGTCGACGACCTCACCCTGCTCGGCGACAAGGGTGGCGACGCGGCCCATAGCCTGGCTAATGTCCGTGAGCATGGACTCGACGTGGCGCATCTCCATGGCGCGCTGGCGCTGGACCATGGCGGAGCGGTCGTACTGCTTCAGCTGGCGCTGGCCAAAGTAGGCGCCTGGCGAGGCGCCGCCCTGGTCCGCGCCGCTGGGTGCTCCCGCGTCCATGTGCGGCGCGTACGGGTTGTGTTGCTGTTGGTACTGTTGGTGGTGGTCGTGTCCGGCGTGCTGCGGCGCTGCGCTAGTTGCGGCGGCGGCAGTCGACGGCGCGGGAGGCGGTGGTGGACCGCCGCCACGGCGGCGAATCCCTGGCGTGGATGCTGGCGCTGGCGAGAAGGATGCGGCAGCGGAGGGCGCAGGCGGGGGCGGCGGGCCAAGACCCGGGCTCGCGTTGGGCTTGACCGGGGCGTGCGCGCGGGCAGGATTGTATACAGAGGGCCTCGGCGCGGAGAGCTGGACACGCGCAGCGCCAAACTGGCGTGCCTGCTCGGCCTGGCGCGAGGTGAGCGCCTTGGTGCGGGTCTCCAGACAGTCCTGAAAGGTCTTGGCGACGGTGCGGAAGCGCTTCTGCAGCGTGTCGAGGATGATGGCGAAGTGCTGCCGCAGCTGGCGCGAAGCGCTGTCCTCGACGATGGACTTGAGGCCGTCGATGCCCTTGAGGATGGCGTTTGTCTTGCGGCGAATGTCCTCCGTGCTGCGCGCTAGCGCTACGCCCGTGTCCTCGTGCAGGCTGCGACGCTGTGCGTCTCGCGCGAAGGCCGTCACCTGCAGCTGCAGGGCGTCGAGCTCGCGCGAGAGGAAGGCCGAGCCGTTCACGAAGGCCGCGCGCTGCTTGCGCTGGCGCTCATCCTCGTGCCTGCCGCGCTTGCGCGCCTGCGCCGCCTGCACGTCCGCCGCCCGCTGCGGGTCGCGCAGCAGCTGCTGCTCGCACAGCGCCGCGGCCGCCGCCAGCTCGCCCGTGCGGTCCATGCCCTCCCTCTTCGCGCGCCGCCGCCGGCCTCGCGCCTCCGCAGCGGAGGGAGGGGTGGAGGGAGCGGGCGCCGGCTCGCTGGCACGAGCGGAGCCTGACGTAGGAGTGGAAGTACTGGGTCTGCGTCGCGGCCGCCGCGAACAACTGCAGCCAGCTGGCCAAGCACCCGGCCGCCGTTGACGCGCAGCAGACCTACAAAGCCGGCGGGCGGGGCGGGGCGGGGCGGGGCGGGGCGGCTGCGGCTGCGGCTGCGACTGCGACTGCAGCGTCGACGGCCGCGGGGCCGCGGCGGCTCCGCGAGTCGCCAACCTCGCCTTGGACCTTGGCGGCCGGGGCTGGGCGAGCTCGGCGACCACGTGGTCGCGCTCTAGGCCTACTAGCTCTTAATTGGCTCTTTTAAACTTAGCTAGCTCCAGCCAGCGGCTGCCGCTCGGAGGCTCGTGGCACGACCGCCGGCGACGCGAGCTCGAACTTACACTGCACCAGAGTTATGCAGCGAGACAAGCCCGCGAGGAGCTGCTCGCCATCAGGGGCGAGGCGGCGCGCGACAACCTGCGTGGGGCTCAGCTTGTTGCTCGTCGCCGTGTGCCTGAATGCCCTCGTACTCGTGCTGTGGCAGAGCGAGCAGAGCGATTCGGTGACCGGGAGGTCCGTGCACAGCTTGACCAAGAAGGGCATGGCCGCGGTTGGCATGGCGAGCACCAACAACCAGGTCGTGCCAGGAAGCTGGAGGGAGGCGCTGGACATTCATTGGAAAATGCCTTCGGCACGAGTCCGCGCTCTCACTGCGTTCCACGTGCATCGGCAGGAGGCGCGGCGGCAAAGCGCAAGGTGAAGCTCGTCAAGTGGAGCAGGTCCACACCGATCTGGTTCGGCGGGGTCCACTATGGGGAGCAGCGGGGGTGCGGGGTCCCGTGCGAGCTGGCAGAGGACGGCGCAGAGGAAGCAGACGCCCTCATGTCAATGTTGGAGAACCCAGAGCCGGCACCACCGGTCGGCAAGCCGTGGGTGGGCATCACGTGGGAGACCTTGATTGGGCACACACGCGAGGGAAACCTCCGACAAAGGCTTGGGCCGACCTCGAGCGTGCGGCAACAAGTGGACCTGAGCCTTCCGCACAAGCATCGGCCTAATCTGGTGGCCTCGTATGAGCTGGACGCGGACATTCCATACCCGTACCCGGACGTGGCGAGCTTCGTGGCTGGCTTCCGGCCCGCAACGCGGGAGGAGCTCCTTGAAGACGTGCGCATGCGAAAGCGTGCCGTGTTTATGCTTATTTCGAACGACAAAGCGCACATCGTGCTGCGGCGCGTGGAGTCTGGCGAGGAGTGCAGCAGGCGGGCTTTCAGGTCAATTCATACGGCGCTGCACTGCTGAACAAGACGCTGCATGAGGAGCTGCGGCAGCGCGAAGGGGGGAAGCCGAAAGAACGGCGCGCCGGTCCACTTTGAGCTGCAGCGCGAGCACCTCTTCGGCAATGCGCTGGAAAACTCCATCGCGCAGGACTACGTCACGGAGAAGGTTTACAACGTACTCAAGGTCGGCAGCGTGCCCATTTACTTGGGGGCGCCCAACATCGTGGACTTTCTTCCGGATCGCGACGCGGCCATTCACCTGAGCGACTATGAGTCGCCTGCAGCGCTCGCCGCCTACTTGCACAAGCTAAGCGGGGACTTGGAGCTGCTCGTTGACCGCCACCTTGCGTGGCGGATGCGACCGCAGCTCCCGGACGTTCTACAGGATCTGGCACAGCTTGCGCGCGCACCGCTGGGCTGCTTGCTATGCGAGGCTGTTGCTGAGTTCTTGGACAAGAACACCAGCACCCACTCGTAAGTAATTTAGGTTGTTTTCTACAGGCAGCTCGAACCGCCAGCGATACTTACCTTAGTACCCGGACGTACCAGGACGTACCAGGACGTACCAGGACGTACCAGGACGTACCAGGACGTACCAGGACGTACCAGGGTAGCAGGTACCGCTGTCTTCTTTTTTAAAAACTCGCTGGTATGTGAGGAGGAGGTCAGCGAACTACAGAGGCATCGTTGGGCGCCAGGCACGGTACCAGCGGGTCGTGGCACGAAGTGCCTCGTCCTCTGCGGTAACGCGGTAGTCGGGAAAGCGAGCGTAGAACTCGGAGGAGTCCACAGTGCAGGCCTAGGCCTAGGCCTAGGCCCGGGACCTTTATTACCGACCGCCGTTAATTTTGAATGCAAGAGCTGCCAGTGGCCTAGTAATCACATAAGCTTTGCTAGGAGTCGCTGGTGAATGACTTTGGATTGGACCGACGGTGGTTAGGCCTAAGGCCTAATCGCGGGACATGACCCTCGTAGCGATCAACGAAGTGCTTCCTCCGCTTCCTCGCGGGACATGTCCCTCCTAGCGATCAACGAAGCGCTTCCTCCGCTAAGAGGGCTAGGAAGAAGATCAAGTAGGCCATAGTGGCAGGCGGCTTGTTGCGGCGTGCGAGGTGTGGATGCACGGACGCTTGACAGCCCCGCCGGACTCAGAGCAAGGCTGTAGGAGGGTCGGCCAGGCCTAGCTGGAAGCTGCTGGATCTATCCCGCGAGCTAGCTAGCTAGCTAGCTAGCTCTTGCTAAGCTGCACCAGCGCCTACGAGGGACCGAAGCCTTCTTTGATCTCTCCGCATCTCCCAACTCCGCATCTCCCCAACTCCGCCTCACCAAGGCAGCAGACCACAAACGATCCAGTCATCGAAAGCAACCGGAGCCAAAAAAGTTGCCAGCCTTCAGAAAAAAAAAATGTGGGACAAGGTCGTCATCGTAGGGGCGAGTGGCGCTGTAGGCCGGGCGCTAGTGGACGTCCTCATGACGTCGGAAAAGGCGCGCACGGTGGTGGTGACGACCCGCGGGACCACGATGAGCGGACTACCGGAGAACAGCGAGAAGACCAGCATCCGTGTGGCGTCCCTTGACCTGGTGGACGGTGAGCCGGAGGATCTGACCAAGCTTTTGCAGGAGGAAAACCCCGAGGTGCTCTTCTGCTGCCTCGGTTTCAAGCGATACCACAAGCGGTACTGGGCACCCTCGTGGAAAAAGGCTTCTGATCGCATGATCGACGCGTGCCGCGCCACAGGGGTCCCTCTCGTCCTCGCCGACAACTTCTACGCCTTCGGGGCGCCAGGCATGCAGCGCGTGCCCCTTCGCGAATCGGACACAGACCTGGTGCCGGACGGGGACCAGTCCAAGCCGAACATTCGCGCTGCCATGACGCGCCGGATCCTGGGTGCTTGCGAAGCCGGCGAGATCAAGGCGGTGCTCCTGCGTGTCACTGACTTCTTCGGTCCGCGCGTTTACTGGAGCAGCATCGGGATGATGTATGACGACATCCTCGCCGGGAAGCGCGCAACCGTCCCGAGCGACCCGAACAAGCTGCATGCGCAGACCTATGTGCCGGACGCCAGCCGCGCTCTCGTGCTACTTGCCGAGAACCCGGACACCTGGGGTCGTGCCTGGCACGCGCCCACGCAGCCCGACAAGACCATGTACGACTGGTTGCGCCTCATTCTTCGCTCCAACGGCCTCGATGACTCCAAGCCGCGCTACCTCAAGCTCGACGGCATCCTCATGAGGGTGCTCTCCCTCTTCATCGAGAACGTTGACGGCATGAAGGAGATGCTTTACATGTGGCGGAGCGACTACACTGTGGACTCCTCCGAGTTCTACGCTCGCTTTCCTGACTACCGCGTTACTCCAGAGGATGAGGCTCTTCGCGCCACGACCCGCTGGTACCGTGCCAAACACAATTTGGCGCCTGTGACTCTGTAGTTCGCTGCCAGTCACGGTGCCAGTCACCTCCTCCTCCTCCTTGCTTTTTTTTAATAGGCCATCTCACCCTTAAGTGTACCACCAAAACGGGCGGAAAATCGAATTATCGATTCTCGTGCGATGGCTTTCTGCTCGCCTGGGCGTGCGTAGGGAAGCCGACCCGGCCAGGGTTTCGCCCACCAAGTGGCTTGGACGTAGCTGGCTTGGTCGTTGAGAACGAGCGACTTGAGCATGCTGGTGACGGGCTCGAGCACGGTGTCGAGCAGGCCGGATTAGAGGCGCGCGACGGCGGCGCCACGCGCTGGAGGCGCTAGGGGCTCCCCTGGGAGCTTGCAGACGGCGAAACAGGCGCTGGGCTGCGCTCTAGGAGGCGGGGCGCCCCACCAAGGATGGCTCATCTCCATCAGCATGTGAAGGCGGGGACAAGGGCAACGACGAGGCGCGGGACGGCGCGAGCAAGGGCGACGACAGCGGTGGCACGCTGCATTATAGAGGCGGGCGCAAGCCTGGTGGATAGCCTGGCAAGCGCAAGATCCTGCAATTGCCACCGCGGGCGAAGCGTCATCGTGGCGCAGCGCTCGAGGCTTCACAGGCGATCAGGGCAGACGCGGCGCCGAGCGTGGAGCTGGAGGACAATGCGAAGGAGAGGGGCAAGGACGATCGTCTCATCAAGGACATTCCGGACCTTCTTGCAGCCTTTGGGTTTGGAGAGAGCTTTCGCAAGAAGCCGCCCAGCAAGAAGGACCGTGAGGAGGGAGAGCTGCCGGAGGACCACTCACGGGTGCGAGCGGTGGTCAGCGACGTCTTGGCCGCGACCGTGCGAATGACGGAGCTCATGTATCCTGGCAAGACGGGCATCATTCAGCCGCTTGCTGGCCAGAGGCTCACTGGCGTCGGCGAGAAGTCCCGCGAGCTGTGCAGCCTGATCGAGGTGGCAACCACGGTCACCAGGCAGCCTCGAAACGCTCAAGTCAAGGCCGTACCGAGCGGGCGTTGCTCGTGAAAGGTGTCCTAAGGAAGACGCCGGAGGACTTGCGCAAGGCAAGAGAGGTCATCCTTAGCGGGAAGACTCGGCCAAAGGCGCAACATCACAACCTCGCGTGCGCTAATGGCGAGGTCCTTGCCACGGTTGAGCGCAGGCTGGAGAGCTTCGACAAAGACGCACGCGTCGCCGCCCGCTTCATGCTGGTGGCAGAGAATGTCGGCACCATGGTCTGGGGTGCGAGAGACGTGCGCGCCTGACCAGGTGAGATGGTCGAGTCGCCCGTCCTGGTCCACAAGCAGACCCGAGAGCATCCTGTACGAGGACCACTGCACGTGGGCAGGGAGCACAGAGACAGATCAGAGCGATCTTCGCCGACCTCATCGGCGTGAACAGCAAGAGCATGACCGACTCGCGGCTCAAGAACGCCTCGACGCTGCTAGGAACAGGCACCAGGTCGCCACCTGACAGAACACGATTGTCCCATGAACGTCTCACTTCTCCACGAGCATGCACCATGTCCTTGAGGCTAGGAAGCCTCGGAGCTGCGCGCAGCGTGAGCTGGCGCACGTTCTTACCGCTTGGAGCCGCCTTGACCGCGCCGCGGCCCTCTGTGTCGGTCTCCACCTCCCCGTCGCATCCGCATCTCATCGCGCCATCGCCCGGATCGACACTCAACGCTCTCTTCCCGCGCTTTCCAGCCATCAAGCAAGGCTCTAGAAGGTGCCCGGGGCCTGCCCGAGGCTCCCCACGGTCTGGCGTGGCCTGTCGCAGCTCTCCGTCGCCTCCAGCCGCTTCTGCGAGAGGCGACTTTGGAGGCCTCGTTCTCGCCGACCATGCCGCCGTCGACCGAGGAAGAAGGCGCCAGAGGGCCTCCTCCGTGTCCTCTGCCCCCCGCACGCCCGGATGAGCCGAGACGTTTCGCACAAGAGTCGATGTATGCAAGGACCCGCCCATTCTGAGGCCTGTTTTGGACCACTTGAGGGGGAGATGGCCTATTAAATAAAAAACACCGGAAGTTCATCCTTTTTGGCTGTCAGGCGGCACTACTTACTACCGCTGTTACATCACGGTCTGCAATTCGGTGGGTGTTGCGCGACCACACGGCCAGCGCGAGCCTCGAGCCGAGTTTCGCATCGTCTGCTTCGTAAAGCTTAGTCATTAACGTTTAGCCGCAGGAACGCCATCGCCATGGGTCCAGTCATCGCAGGCCGTTATAGCCAACCAAGCCGGACTCGATCGATCGGATCCGCGTGCCGCTGCGTTGCTCACCAACTGCCCTTTCGACTCCAGGCTCCACAGGATTGATGACCTCCTGGGACCACCGGGCCATCACCGCCACGCGGTCCAGCCTTCCTTCCTTCGCTCCGTGCCGTGCACGCGCAGCTGGCAAGCCTCTCGGCGGAGCTGCTCACGGCCAACCGGCTGCGGCGCTGCCGCAGCGGCGCTCCTTTCTGCGCAGCCCGTCTGTGCGTAGCTTACATCCTTCCAGCCTTTCCAGGTTAGTTACTTCCAGGCGCCGGGCGGTGGTACTTGCTAAGTTACTTACACTGCTACTTGGCGCACTTGCCTGGCATTGCACGTGCTCGCCGTGCACGGCTTGCGCCGCTTGCGGCCTTGGTACTTTCTCAGCTTCCGAAGAGCTTCGCCACGACGCGCGCCGTGCGGCCTCGCGATGGCGCCGCCGTGGAGCTGGCCGCGCTCGTACGCAGTCCGCACGTCGGCTGCGCTGGAGCCGCCGCAGGGCAGGGAGGAGCGGCGCGGCCTTCCTCAGGCTGCCTTTCTCGTCAACTGACTGACACTGTCTGACAGTGAGGGCGAATGCAGACTTCCTTCTTCGGGCCTTCGGCCTCGCGCCAGCGACCTGGGACGTGGCGGCGTACGCCCCTGCGAGCGCCGGCCTGCCCTTCAAGTTTCGCCGCTCCGCGTGCCACGGTTTGAGCCAGGTTGCGTGCCCGGTCCCGGTCGGATCGGATCAGCTCATCGGGCTCCGTCTGGCCTGGCCTGGCTGCGAGGTGGTCCAGGACATCGACCTGGACGCTTGATCAGAGGCGGCCAGGCTGCAGCGCCTCGGGCCCGGCGAGCGCGGCGGACTCTGTCTGCGGCGCGACCGACGCGGCGCAGATCAGATCTGGCCGCGGCGGAGGTGGATTGGTTGCATGAAGGAAAGCTGGCAGGGCAAGGCGCGACAGCTCGCAGCTCGCAGCCTCGGCACTCACAGTCAGGGCACTGGACGCCGGTCCACCGCTCGGCGGCGCTCGGCGGCCTCGGCGGGGATCAGGCTGGCGCGCATCCTGGGAGCGAGGCGAGCACGTCGGCGCGAGCGAGCGAGCGGCGCGAGCGACCGAGCGACCGAGCTCCCTAGCTTTGGAAGCGCAAGCAGAAGCAAACCTGCATCGCTCGCCGTGGTCGGCGGCCTTGGCCAGCCTCGCGCCGCGCCGCGCCGCGCCGCGCCGCGCTGCGCCGCGCCGGGGTGCGGACTTGGAGTCAAGCACGCTTGGCTTGCAGTGACCGAGCTGGTCGGGCACCTGCAGCAGCAACTTTTCAAGCTCTTCTCCAGCCGGCCAGCCTAGAGCGCGATCGCCGGCGGCCAGAAGGCCCGGGCCCGGGAGCTCGAGCACGAGCACGAGCACGAGCACGAGCACGAGCACGAGCACGAGCAGCGCCGCCACGAAGTAGGTTGCCAGGCTCGCTCTAGCTAGCTAGCTAGCTAGCTAGCCTCGTTCGCCAGCAGGAGCAGCGCCGCCAGGAAGTAGATTGGCCAGGCTAGCGCCGCCAGGAAGTAGATTGGCCAGGCCAGCTCGAGCGAGCGAGCTAGCTAGCGAGCGAGCTAGCAAGCTTCGTTCGCTGGCCGCCTCGCGACTTCCACGGCGCTTTCTTCTCCGCCGCGGCGAGCCGCGCCGCGCGAGCCGAGCCGAGCCGAGCCGAGCTGAGCGGGCGCAGACCCCGTGCGCGGCGCGGCGGCGGGCGCGCGCGGGCGGGCAGGCGGCGGGCGGCGGCGGCGGCGGGCGGCGGCGGCGGCGGAGGGGTGGTGGGCGGCGGCGGCGGCGGCGTGCGAGGCTCGCGTCGGCCCGTCGGGAGGTCGAAGCTCCCACGCGGAGGGAAAAGGCGCTGCAGGCCCGCCTCCGCTCGCCTCCGTCCCGCCGACGCCGGGCATTGCCTGCTCCAAGCGGACTCCACTGGGCAGCGCGGGCAGAGCAGAGCCCGCTTCGCGTTCATCTGGCCGCGGACGCCACCACCGCACGCGCCCGGCCACCGGCCCGGGCGCCCAGTCCGCGGACGAGAGGCGAGGCGAGGCGAGGTAAGGAGTGAGCAGGCGCACTCCAAGCAAGCATACAAGCGCAAGCTGGGCTACACTGGCTGGGCCACAGGCTGGGCCACAGACTGGGCTACAATCTGGGCTACAGGCTGGGCTACAGGCTAGGCTACAGACTAGGCCATAGTCAGGATGCTCTTCCACTCCATGAGCGACGTGGTGGAGTATGGGATGCGCGCTCCGGTGACCTCTCTCGAGGTCTGGGAGCAGACGCTCGGCGTTAGCGTGGAGGCCTTCGCGGAGCAGCTGGCCACGAACCGGACGCTCGTGGAACTGGGGCTGCGCGACAAGGGCGTGCGGCTTGCCGGCGCAGTGGCCCTGGCCACCGCCCTGGAGCGCAACGCTACCCTGGAGCGCTTGGATCTCGGGCGCAACGCCATCGGCGCGGGCGGCGCGCAGGCGCTGCTTGAGGCGCTCATGTCCAACCGAACGCTGCGCGAGCTCGACCTGACCGGCAACGACGGCGCCTTCTTGGCCCCTCACCCCAGCTTGCCGCTGACGCGGCTCAACCTGGCCGCCACGCGTTTGCGGCTGGCCGACGTGCGCCTGCTGGCGGACGCGCTCGCGCGCAACTCGACGCTGCGGCAGCTTGAGCTGGCCGACAACAAGCTCAAGTGCGAGGGCACCGAGGCGCTGGCCGAGGCGCTGCGTCCTGCCGCCGAGGGCGCCGCCGCGGGCGGCAACACGACGCTGCAGCGCCTCGGCCTCGCCAACAACAGCATCGGTCCCGAGGGCGCCCGCGCGCTGGCCGCCGCCGTCCACCTGCGCGACCTGGACCTGGCCGACAACAGCGTGGGCCCAGAGGGCGCGCGCGCGCTGGCGCACGGCAACCTCCGCTTTCTGCGCGTGCTGGACTTGACGGCCAACGGCATCCAGTCCGAGGGCGCCGCGGCCATCGCCGAGGAGATGCTGGCGGCGCCCGGCACCCGTCTCTGGAAGCTCGATCTCTACGGGAATGAGATTGACGACGCCGGCGCGGAGGCGCTCGCCGCCGCACTCCACGAGAATCGCACGCTGACCTGGTTCAACCTCGTCAACAACGCCATTGGCCCGGCCGGCATGGAGGCGCTCGCCGAGGCGCTCAAGGTCAACGACAAGCTTTCCGACTTTTGCTATCGCTCCAACGCCATCGGCGACCGCGGCGCCTGCGCGCTTGCCGCCGCCTTCCAGGAGAACCACGCCCTGCTCGACTGCGCCTTTGAGCTCAACGAGGTTGGCGCTGACTCCGTCGAGGCGCTCGCCAAGGCGCTCGAGAAAAACACCACGCTCCGCGGTCTTCGCCTCTGGGCCGTCACGCTCGCCGCGCAGGGCGCACAGGCGCTCGCGCAGGCGCTTCGGACCACCACTTCGCTGCGCAACCTCTCGCTGCGCAACAACCTGCTCGACTCCTCCGATATGCGTGTGCTCGCCGAGGCGCTGCGCCACAACAAGACGGTGCAATCGCTCGAGCTCGCCGATAACGAGCTCGGCAGCGAGGGCGTCACCGTCCTCGCCGATGCGCTGCGCACCAACGATACGCTCACCACGCTTGACCTCAGCTCCGCGGAGATTGACGCGCGCGGCGCCGTCGCACTCGCGCTCGCACTCCGCGCCAACTCCACGCTCACGCACCTCGACCTCTTTGACAACCCCCTCGGCGACGAGGGCGCCGTGGCCTTTGCCTCCGTGCTCCAGACCAACACGACGCTCCTCGAGCTTCTGTACGTTCATGCCTCGTGTCCTCGCTTCTCGCTTCTCGCGCGTACGCGGGCGGCGCCCACAAGTAGGGAGGCAACGACTGACTGCTGACGACCTTTTGCACACAGGCTCTCCGGCACGGGCATCAACTCCAGCGGCGTCCAGGCGCTGGCCGGCGCCCTGCACGCCAACAGCACGCTCAAGCGCCTCGAGTACGTTTCTGGCTTGGCTTGGCTTGGCTTGGCTTGGCTTGGCCTGCCATGCACGCGCAGCTGCACCGCCTGCGGCATTTCAGTGCTGGACCCAGGAGAAAACTGACAAAAAAGGCGCGCATTGCCTGCACCCACAGTCTCAATGGCTGTGCCCTGGACGACGACGCCGCCATGGCGCTTGCGGACGCCATCACGGTCAACAAGGGTCTCACCGATCTCGAGTACGTTTCGCCCCTGTGTTCATACTTCCTGCGACAAATTGGCCGGCCGACTGACCCGACGCAGCATCGAGAGCTCGCAGGACGAGGACCTTGCCGAGGAGGCCGCGGACGCGCTCGTGACCGCGCTCATGACCAACACGTCGGTGGCGTACCTGACCTGCGGCGATACGCCGTGGCAGTCGCGCGCCATGCTCCAGATTTGCAAGACCAGAGCCGTGTACCACTTCTTCCCCAACCACCTGGAGCGCTACAAGCAGACCATCGTTGAGTTGCAGGGTGCGCTCGAGGTCTCGGAGCGCTTCGGGCTCCCCTTCCACCGCCGCTGCAGCATCCAGTCGCAGGCAGCAAGCCCTCGTGTCGAGTCGCCCTCCTCGGAGAGCCAGGGAAGCCCTGACAGCCCTCTTGGTCACGAGCGCGACGACGTGCGCGAGCATGACGCCAAGAAGGCCGAAGAGGAGGAGGACGAGCCTGGTGCCAAGGCCAACTCCAAGCTGCGCCGCTTCAACCACGCGCACAACCACGCCGCTCAAAGTCAGCACCGCGACGATCACAAAGCAGTACGCTTTCACGTCCAGTCCAAGCAGATCCGCGCTTACCGCTCGCAGATCAAGCGTCTCACCGACGCCTGCTCTTTGCTCGGCCCCTACCTCTGCACCTTGCCGTTCGACCCCATGCTCACCACCAGCTGACGTTCCGCCGTGAACCCCCTTCTGTACACCAGGTAACATACAATTTCGATCAAAACCACATTTTCGACAGAATGACCAATCCCAGAGCCTGAGGCCGTGACAGGAGCAAAAAAGAAAAAAAAAAGGCAAGCCCGCACATGTCAACTGACAGAGAGACACTGCAAAAAGTGAAATTGAAAAAAAAAATCATCTCGCCTGCCGGAGTCGAACCAGCGACCAAGAGAAACTCATAGAGAAACGCTACAATCTCTCGCTCTACCAACTGAGCTAAAGCGAGGAAATCCTCCATCGTTTGAAGATGGGAGGTTAACGATTGGTCATGCCGAGGAATTTATATAATGTAATGCCCATTTGATCAAGAGTGCTGCAGCCGGGAGGCGGAGAAAAGCAATCAAGCTTGACGCGTGCAAATTGCACGAAACGCAGCTTGTTCTGTGACGCTTTTTTCTGAAGCAAGGCACCTTTTCCCAACTGGCAGGGCACGCATTTGAGCCACACTTCGGCACCCTCGCTCAAGCAGTGGCTCGGGAGTGAAGAGAAGCTGAGTCCTTACGGGATGCTGTAGGAAAAGGTGAATTGGCGAGGTGCCGAGAGGCGGTGACGCGCCACTTTGTGCAGATAGCACGCGTCAAGACGCTCCACGTCAAGACGCTCCACGTCAAGACGCTCCACGTCAAGACGCTCCACGTCAAGACGCTCCACGTCAAGACGCTCCACGTCAAGACGCTCCACGTCAAGACGCTCCACGTCAAGACGCTCCACGTCAAGACGCTCCACGTCAAGACGCTCCACGTCAAGACGCTCCACGTCAAGACGCTCCACGTCAAGACGCTCCACGTCAAGACGCTCTACGTCAAGACGCTCCACCTCAAGACGCTCCGCGTCGGCAAGACGCTCCGCGTCGGCAAGACGCTCCGGTGCACGTGTCACGCCCTGGATGAAGCGCTTCAAGTAGCAATCAAGAAAATCATTCCTCGTCAATGTTCAGTTGCAGAGGGCCCTCCATCTCGACGTAGTTGTACATTGCCGCGAGCTGCTTGCTGATGCGCATCTCTGGCACCATGGGAAGTGTTAGGCAGGCGTAGAGGCCACAGCGCAGGAGGATGAGGACAACGACCTGGGTCTGTGGGTCGCAGGCGTCGATGGCGGCTTCGAGGTGCGGGCGCGCCACGGCGAGCTCAAAGTTGTCCTCGAATGCGAGACCGTCAAACTCCCCCAGCGTCAGGTACTGAAGCCGCAAGTGGCGCTGAAGCAGGCGGCCGTCGGCGTCGCGGCTCGCCTCATAAATCCATTCGCGCACGGTGGCGTTGGAGCGCACCCAGACAAAGCCCTTGCCCTGTACCATGTAGAATCCGGCGGCGTACGGGCACAGATACATGCGCACCCTGCGCAGGGCGTCCTCGACCACGAGGTGCCGCTGCTCCTGCGAAAGGCCGTCAGCCTTGGTCGCGGCTGCCACGAGCGGGCACTCGAGCTTGTGCCCCTTGCGCCAGCTCAGGCGCTGGCAGTCCGCCGAGCAGTAGCACGCTCCGCAGCGCCCGCAGCGCAGCTGCTTCTTGGCCTCGCCGCGCGATGCGCAGCCCGCGTTTGCGCAGCGCACGCCGTCCACCACGGTCGCGGCCAGGCCATCCTTTTCGCCGCCGTCCGCCTCAGCGTCTCCCTGCGGCCCAGCGTCGCCGGCTTTTCCATGGCCGTCCTCGGCATCGCCCTTGCCCTGGTCGTCCTGGGAGCCCTCCTTGCCGTCGCTCGCGCTCGCGGCGGGGGCGGCCGCCGTGGACGACTCCTCGCCGGGCGCCTGCACGGCGAACTTGAGGTCCTCCTCGAAGTGCCAGATCACCGCTGCGGCGCCCTCCGCCCCGATGGCTGCGGCCAGGTCCGCCATCCTCGTGGCTACCGCGCGGCCAGACGAGCACGACCCCGTTCTGCGCCGGCACCACCGAGGTCGCGTCGTGGTGGCGGCGGCGGCGGTAGCTGGTCTCGTGCACGACTCAGACACTTGTTGGTGTTGTTGTCACTGGTGTTGAAGGTGGAGGTAGACTTGGAGGCGGAGGCGGAAATACATCGAGGGGCGGCTGCGGCCTTCCCGCTGAGCCGTTCATGCCGAGCCTTTGTCCGCAAGGTCGCCCTGCGTGCATTGCGTGCACACCCCATGCTCGCTTTCCACGACGATGACTCGAATGGCTTCTCCAAAGATTGTGGAGAACGCGACCGACGCTTGGAGCTCGAACTTGGAGTCACAGCAAAGCAAGGACGAGAGCTGGCAGCCTGATTCGGAGCACGAAAGGCATCGAGACGAGACCGGCGACGCGCAGACAGCTTGCTCACGGTCAGAACAGCGCCGCCGCTGATGCCTGGGATGATGGGGAACACAGGGTGCGGCCAAGGATGCTCGATCGAAAGACGACGTTCGAGGCGCGCCTCCAAACCAGAAGCGCGGACGCGGCGACGGCGGCGGCGGCGACAGCGGCAGCGGCGGCGGCGGCGGAGGCAGCGGTGGCGGTGGGAGCGGCGGCGGCAGCTACACGCACGGCCGGACCGCTCCTGCCTGCGCCCGCGGCCGCTGGCCGGGCCGGCGGTCCTCTCCCTCCCTGTCGATCTCACTGTCAGTCACTCTCGCTCACAGTCAAGCTCAAGCTCAAGCTCAAGCTCAAGCTCAAGCTAGGTGGGCGTGCTCTCGATCGACAGCGGACGACAAGATGCCGTCGTACGCGGAGCTGCCGGCGCGCAAGAAGCGGCTGGTGCAGCAGCTGCAGCAGTTCTGCTCGGCGTCGAGGCAGGCCGCGGTGGACGCGCTGGAGACGGCCGACTGGAGCTTGGAGTACGCCGGCTACCTGATTCTGTCGCAGGAGCAGCAGGGCGGAGGTAACGGCGGCAGCGGCCAGCAAGCTGCGGCGCCCATCGACGAGGCCAAGGTGCAGGAGTGGTTTAAGCGGTACGCGGAGCCGGACGACGCGGAGAAGATGGGCATTGACGGCATCGTGCGCTTCTGCGAGGACCTGGGCGTGAGTCCCGAGGACGTGCTGCTGGTGGTCATCTCCAAGTACTTTGGCGCCGCCAACATGCTGGAGTACACACAGGCGGAGTTCAAAAAGGGCATGGCTGCGCTCGGCACAGACTCGCTCGACAAGCTCAAGGAGGCGCTGCCGCGCCTCCGCGCGGAGCTGGACGATGAGGATCACTTCAAGGATATCTACCACTTCGCCTTTGGCTGGGCGTGCCCGCCGGGCCAAAAGTCCATGCAGCCCGACACTGCCGTCGCGCTCTGGAGGCTGCTGCTGCAGGGCAAGTTCGCGCTCCTCGAGCCGTGGGTCACCTACGTGGAAGAGAACCGCACGCACGCAATCTCGCGCGATGAGTGGCAGCTCCTGCTCCAGTTCGCGCGCTCCGTCGACGAGAAGCTTCAGGGTTACGACGAGAACGAGGCATGGCCCGTCCTTATTGACGAGTTTGCCGACGATTTCCAGAAGAAGCAGGCGAAGCAGGCGGCATGAGCACTAGCTGCGCCCGGCGCCGCGCCTCGTCGTGTATACCTAGGCACCCCGAGCCGGGTCCTTCTTGAGGTAAATCATGTTGTGATAATGACGGCGAGGGCTTGTCTCGCTCGGCCGCACTCACGATCCTGCTCGCTGGCAAGCAAGCAAGACCAAGCCAACCAAAATGCAAAGCGAAAGAAACCTTCCTTTTTAGCTAGTCTTCCAAGGTTGGCACAAGGCACGCGCGTGCTCTGCTTGGCGCCCTTGCGCACCCACCCACTCACCTACTCACTTGCTCACTCACTGCTTGAGCTGCTCGTTGGCGAGGCTAATGGACACGGAGTTCTGCATCTCCAGGTAGCCCATCTTACGCTTCTGAAAGACGACATCGTGGCGGCCCTTGATCTCGAATTCCACATGGCTCTTGCTGGTGCCCGCCTCGAGCAGACGATTGACGCTCTCCCACGACGGACGGAAGACGAACTTGCCAAAGAGGAGAAAGACAACGCAGGAGGCGAACCAGATGCCCGAGAGCACGGCCGTTACGAAGAGGTCCGTGAGGCAGATGCCAATCTCGTCGTCCGTGTAGTCGCACTCACCGCGGTAGCCCTCCTCGCCCACGGGCACCTCAAAGGCCAGCTGCATGGTGGTGTCTGCCAAGAAACGCAGCGCCAGCAGGACGAGGCCCAGGAGGAAGAACTTGTCCAAGCGTGTCAGGTACGAGGTCTTGGGGACCATGGCGCTGGAAACGAAGAGGAAGGCCACGGACGTTAGCGCCAGCGTCATGGAGAACTCGATGCGCGACTCGTTGTAGGGAAAGACCACCATGCACGCCTGCGCGCCGATGATGAGCGCGTACACAAAGCCAATGTTCCACAGGTAGTAGTCGGAGCAGCGTTCCAAAAAGATCTGGAAGTGCGCCGACGAGCTCCACGCATCAGAGTCGTTCACGACCTGCAGCTGCACGTCCTTGAGGTCCCACATATCCGCGACGGACGCCAGCTCGCACTGCACCACCCAGTCGGACTCCTTCATGGAGCACTCCACCGGATAGGTGTCGGGCTCAGTCAGCGCCCACCTGTGGAGCTGCGAGTTGTTGCTCATGAACTGCACGTCAAGGATCTGCCGGTCGAACGGGAAGGCCGCGTGGTCGAAGCGGTCCTGCACGGTCGGGATGACCGTGTGGCGCATGAAGATGACGTTGCTGTCCTCGTCGAACCAGAAGCTGTCGTCCGTGACAACAGGCTCTGCGATCTCATTGTTAAAGTCCAGGTGCGGCACCCAGGAGGGCTTCGTCTCGAGGTTCTGGAACCGCGACGCGTTGCCACTGCGCGGCTTGCGCACTGGTTCCACCGGCGTCCAGTAGCAGAAGATGTCCACGGACGGCCGCAGCACCTGGTTCACGTCGTCCACCTCCACCATGGTCACCTTGAAGCGGATGTACACCTCATCCGGCCCGGACATGCTTGTTGTCCAGTCTCCCCTGCCGTCTGGCCTGGCCTTGGCTGCGCCGCGCTCGGCCCTTGCGGGACTGCTGGCCTTGCTGCTGCGGCTGGGACGGCCGCCCGCGGGGCCGGGGAGAGAGAGGTACCCCACCGCCGCGCTGGCCTGCCCAGAGCGCCGCGCTGGTCCTTTCGCTGCACTGCACCTGCGCCGCCGCCGGCCGGCCCTTGTGTGTAGTGTGCACGGCACTGGTGAGTCGCGGCGCGTGCCCGCCACCGCTCAAGTGGCAAGTTAGTTAGCAAGCGACTTGCAAGCCTTGCACGGCGCCTTGCACGAGTTTGCGCGAAAAACTTTGCAGTTTGTTAGTTGCACGTCACCGTGGTCAAGGATTCCTCGATCATGATCTCCAACAGGCGGGCTTGGAGGCGCTTCAAGTTAGAGTCTGGCGACCTGGATCCCGGCGCGCTGGCCATGGTGGCTGGGCTGCAGTGAGCAGCCGCAGCAGCCGCAGCCACAGCGACCGCAGCAGCTGCAAGTGGTATGCTTGGAGAGCCGAGTCTGGTGAGCTGTTTCCCGGTACGTTAATTGCGCAGTCGCGGCAGCAGCAGCAGCAGTAGCAGCAGCAGCAGCAGCAGCAGCAGCAGCAGCAGCAGCAGCAGCAGCAGCAGCAGGCAGCAGCAGCAGCAGCCAGTAACTAGCTAGCTAGCTAGTTAGAGCTTGTAGGCGTAATTGTTAGTTAGTTGTCACCCACGATCGTGGTCGGGAAACGACAGCCGCGGTCGCTCGCGGGCCGTGCGCGTTGAGCATACCTCACTCCTTCAGCTGCTGGAGCTGCTCATTGGCGACGGCGATGGAGACAGAGTTCTGGACCTCGAGGTAACCCATGGACTTGTTGGTGAATGGTACATTGGCGCGACCCTTGATCTCGAACTCAATGTGGCTCTTGGTGGTGCCCAGCTCGAGCAGGCGATTCATGGAATCCCATGTGGGGCGGAAAATGTGCTTGCCAAGCAGCAAAAAGACGACGCAAGCCGTCACCCAGACGCCCGAGAAGAGACCGGTGATAATCTCGTCCATGGTGCAAATGTCCATCACCCCGTCGTTGCGATCGCACTCGCCGCGATAGCCCTCCGTTCCGACAGGCACCTCAAAGGACAGCTGCATGATGGTGTCTGCCAGAAAGCGCAGTGCCAGCAGGACTAGACCAAGCAGGAAGAACTTGTCCAGGTGCGTCAAATATGAGGTTTTGGGGACCATGGAACTGGAGACGAAGAGGAATGCCACGGACGTGAGCGCCAGCGTCATGGTGAATTCAATGCGCGCTTCATTGTAGGGAAAGATCACCATGCACGTTTGTGCGCCAATGATGAGCGCGTACACGAAGCCGACGTTCCACAGGTAGTAGTCCGAGCAGCGCTGCACAAAGACCTGAAAATGCGCAGACGCGCTCCAAGCGTCCGGGTCATTGATGGTCTGCAGCTGGACGTCCTCGAGGTCCCACATGTCCGCCACGGCGGCCAGCTCGCACTGCACAACCCAGTCGGCCTCCTGCATGGAGCACTCCACTGGGAAACTGCCCGCCTCGCGGCGCTCCCACGCGCGCAGCTGCGAATTGTTGCTCATGAATTGAAGGTCAAGGATCTGCCGGTCGAACGGGAATGCAGCGTGGTCAAAGCGGTCTTGAACAGTTGGGATCACCGTGTAGCGCATGAACACCAGGTTGTCCTCCGCGTCCAGCCAGTAGCTCTCGTCCGTCACGACGGCTTCCGCCACCTCGTTGTTGAAGTCCAGGTGCGGCACCCACGCCGGCTTTTCTTTGAGGTTCTGGTACCGCGACGCGTTCCCCCCGCGCGGTGCGCGAACGGACTCGGCCGGCGTCCAGTAGCAGAAGATATCCACAGACGGCTTGAGCACCTGGTTCACGTCGTCCACTTCCACCATGGTCACCTTGAATCGTATGAAGACCTCATCTGGCCCTGGCGCCATGCTCGCGGCCCCTCCGTCGCGTTGCGCCAAGTCGCGCCGCGCCGCGCCGCGCAGCGCAGCACAGCGCAGCACAGCGCAGCGCAGTACAGCGCTGCGCCTTGGCAACCTTACCGCTCTCCGCTCACGCGTGCTCACGCGTGCTCGCGGTGCTTGCTCTAGCTTGCCCGTTCTTGCAAGCTCTTGCAGGTCTGCCGCCTGGTACTTGTAGGTCCTTCCGTAGCAATGCCGCCACTCGGTCACACGCTGCACACACTGGTCGCAGCGCGGCAGTGCGATCCCGACCTGAACATAGTTACTGCATCTTGCCAAGCACGAAGAGCAGGAACTTTGGCGGACGTGGTGGTGGACGATGCCGCCGCGTGCCACCACTGGTGTCGCCGCTGGGCCCCTCGTGCACCTCTGTCAAGGCCCGCGCCGCCAGCACTGCATAGTAGTAGGCGAGACCTAGCTGCAGTGCAGCGCCGTCGCGCGCGCCCGTCTCGCGCGGCCTCCGAGTCGCCCTGCCAAAGGAGCTTCCGAGGGTCCGCAGGTGACGCAGCGCGAGCTGTGCACGCGCCACGCGCGCCAAGGCAAGGAGAGCTGGCCCTCGGAATAAACATTTATAAACGCAAGGGGGACAAAGCGGACCAAGACCCGAATAGGGTCCTACCAACCAAGTTTCCTCGCTTTAGCTCAGTTGGTAGAGCGAGAGATTGTAGCGTTTGTATGAACTTCTCTTGGTCGCTGGTTCGACTCCGGCAGGCGAGAAACTTTTTTTTCCTTTTTCGTGTTGCAGTGCGATTTACCAGTGGACGAGAGTGCAGCCAGCCAAAGCAAGATCTCTGCTGTTTGCTACCCCTGCGTTTTGCTACCCCTGGTACTTTCTTTTTCTTGCTGTGGCACTGTGCGCTTTCCATTTGCATGTTGATTTCTTTTTCGTCTTCACTCTTCGTCTTCACTCTTCGTCTTCCGGCGGAGCGAGGCTCTGGTCCTTGCCGTTGGCCGAATGAGGTAGGCAAGAAAGCTGTGGTGCAAGGTAGGCGGTAGGCGGTAGGCGGTAGGCGGTAGGCAGTAGGCCTAGCCGCCTACCTAGTCCTCGTCGTCCTCGTTCTTGTGGTCCTGATTGGCGATGTAGTGGTGCAGTGGACGCGCAAGGCCTTGGAGGGCCACTCAACCTGGCCGGTCCCACCAACCAAGTTTCCTCGCTTTAGCTCAGTTGGTAGAGCGAGAGATTGTAGCGTTTGTATGAACTTCTCTTGGTCGCTGGTTCGACTCCGGCAGGCGAGAAACTTTTTTTCTTTTTGAGGTTGCGGAGAAAAGGAGAGGCGCAGCCTACCCAAGCTTAGGCCTAGCGTCTGGCGCTCGATCTCCCCTTGCGCTAACTATCCGACTTTGGTTTTTTTGGCTTCTCATTTGCATGCGCTCCGTCTCTTTGCCTCTTGTTGCTTATTCCTTTTTCGTCTTCACTCTTCGTCTTCTGGCGGAGCGAGGATCTGATCCTTGATGCGCTTGACGGCCTCGTCCGCAGTGGTCATCTGCGTGTAAAAGTCCATGAATTTGCCGTCCGGCCCAATGAGGTAGGCAACAATGCTGTGGTCGACAAGGTAGTCGTCCTCGTTCTCCTGGTCCTGATCGGCGACCGAGTGGTAGACGCGGAAAGCCTTGCAGGCGCGCTCGACCTGGCCCGGCGTGCCGGTGAGGCCGACCATGCGCGGGTGGAAGTCCTTGATGTAGTGGGCCACCTGTTCCACGCCGTCGCGCTTGGGGTCGACGGAGATGAACACGGGCACGACGCGTGGGCCAATCTCCGGGTCCGCGTCGAGGCGCTCGACGATGTCCGTGATCTTGATGAGCTCCGCGGGGCAAATGTCTGGGCAGTAGGTGAATCCAAAGTACAGCAGCGCGTGCGTGTGGCCATTGCTTCGCAGCGAGGCGTCCGTCACGGGGCGTCCGTCCTGATCCACGAGCGTCCATGGGCCGCCCAGGAGCGGCTTGCCAATGACGCGCGAGTTCTTCGCCTTGACGCGCTGCACCTTGGCTTCCTTCTCGCGCACGTAGTACGTCACCAAGCCGGCGCCTGCGGCCGCCATGACCGCGAAGCTCGCCCACGAGATGGGCCCGCGCCCGGGCGCCGACGACCAGCCGCCGCCGCCGCTGCCGCCGCCCGTGCTCCCGGACAGCAGCCGCCGCCGCGCCGCGGGCGCCGCCGCGCGCCCCGCCAGCCCCGCCTGCCCCGCGCGCGCCGCCGCCGCGCGCAGCATCCTCCTGTGCCGCAGCCGCGGCTGCTCGCTCGCCTCTGCTCTTTCTCCGCGCTCGCGTTGCCGGACTGCGGCGCCGCGGCGAGGGCCACGCCGAAGCTCGCCAGGGACGGCCGCCAGAGCAAGCCACAGCAACGCAGCGGGCAGGGCAGGGCAAAGCAAGGCAAAGCAAGGCAGGGCCACCCAGGCGGCACGCGCGACGCGAAGAAGCAAAGCCAGAATTGCGCTCACGCGCGTACTTGGGTTATGTCACAATGCTCCGTGGTCTGGGCTCTCATGAAGCAGTCCAGCTCAAGACACCACAGGAGCTTGTGCGCGTGCTCCGATTCGAGGGGGGACGCAACGATATGCTTGTCGAAAGCCAGGCCAGGCACGCAGGGTTGATCCCCAAGCTCCAGCTGCACCGTCACCACTTTCATCCAAGGCGGCGCTCAAGGCCGTGGCAGGGCGGGCCAGTCGCAGACGCGCTCCCAGTCGACCTGGTCAAAGAGGGACGGGCTCTTGGCAGGCCGCGAGGAGGTCTCCTTCCGCTTGTTCTTCTTGTTCTTCTTCCTCTTCTGGTCCTCCTCCTTCTCCTCGTCCAACTTCACGGCAATCTTGGTGTTTGGCTTGGACAGCTTGGTCGGCGTCGACGTCGTCTGCCGGCCAGCACGCGAGGCCGCCGCGACAGTCCGCTGGGCGCGTCGAGGCTCGCGGGGCGGCTGCGCGACTCGGTCGGCCTCGGTGGCCCGGTGGCGCTCGCGCTGCAGCTCGTTACGACGTCGGGCGCGGGCGCGGCGCTGCAGCTCGCGGCGACGCTCCTCCTCACGAATGCGCGCGTTGATTTGCTGCAGCCGCGACTGCTCCCGGAACCACTGCGCTTCCTCGCGTGCAACGACCTCGGCCTGCGCCTGGCGCTCGCGCTCCCGGTGTTGCGCCTCGAGGTGGCGCTCCTGGCGCAGGCGCTGCCGCGCCTCGTGGCGCTCGCGCTCGCGTCGCTCCAGCGCTCGCCGCTCTTCCTCGTGCGCCTCCAACTTGCGCACTCGCTCCTGCTCCGCTGCAGCATCCTTTGCAATGCGATTCTGTCGCGCCAGCGCGTGGCTGAGCTCGCCAGAGCCGCGCGGGCTTCGGCAGCACCCCGTGGCTGGTGTCTTGTGGACGTCCTCCTGACCGCGTTCCAGGAGAATGGCCTCGCAAAGACGCCACAGCTCCAGCACCCTGCGCGCGTGTTTGGGCCGCACGCGAACCGCCCTGATGGCCGTGCACAGCTCAGCACGGGCTTCCGGCTGCCCCGCCAGGCTGCTCACCAGGGGGGTCGCGCGCTCCACAAGGAGCTGGCCAACCGCCTCGCGGTCGCCCCGGTTCCAGGCGCCTGCCACGAGCGTCATGGCCTCGCGAAGCTGCTCCACCGCCTCCTCCATGCTCGCCTGCCGGGAGACGCCATGATCTCCTCGTGCTTGGAGCCGAAGCACGATGGGTCGTTGTTGCGCCGGCTCTCGTTGTCGTGCAGACTCCCTCGGCCGCGGAGACTCTGGCGACGAAGACGACGAGGTCGACGAGGACGACGATGAAGAGGTGGTGGAGGACGACGAGGATGACAGGGCGGACATCGGGGATGCGGGCTCTGCACTTGGTGCCAAAACGCAGCGTTGCAAGAGCGCGTGCATCGCATCATCGCTCAGCGCGAGGGCGTCCGGCACGCCGCGAACCGAGAGTTCCGCGTAATAAATGGCACCGCCACGCAGCGTCGCGCGGATCGCGAGTCTGGCCGGGCCCGCGGAGCGTAGATTACGCAGCGTCACCCGCGCCTCCGCCTCCTCCAGCTGCACGTGCACGTCCTCCAGCAGCGTAATGTCGTCGCGAACAAGACCCGCTGGCGCAGGCGCCATACGCTCGGCGTAAGCCTGATAGAAAAACCGTTCGCGCAGGTCTGCCCACGACGGCGGCGGGCCGCCGCACGGCAGCGTCACCAGCGCGCGGATAAGGTCATCTTCCGCAACGCGCGCCACGCCCTGCGCGCGGAGCGCCACAAAGTGCCGGAATAGGGTCGACAGCTTGCAGGCCTCTGCAACGCTTTTGCTGCTGCAACTTTCGCGAACGCGCTCGGCCTCGTCCGCGCTCGCGAGCTGCACGCTTGGCACGCCCAGCTCGTGCGCATTCTCCACCACGTGCTGCGCTACGAAACTCGCATAGCCCGCCTCGCTCAGCGCTCCCACGTGCTTCTGTGCATATGCCTCGCGCAGCACTCCGTGCGGTACATAGTAGAAGAAGGTTGTCCCGTGCACCAAGCCTGGCCAGTCGCACGCGCGAGCCACCTGCGCCGCGCCGTCCACGCGCGCTCGCACGAAGCCGCGCACGACGCGGTGCACCGCTTTGCTCACGCGCGGTTCGTGGCGCTCCAGCTGCCAGAGTGCCGCGGGCAAGGCCGCAGCGGTCTCCAAGCTTGCCGCCTGCCGCGCCAGCACGCCTAGCGCTGGCAACGGGTCGCTCTCAGCCTGCAGCAGCTCCTGCACCGCCGACTGCACCACCTCCTCCATGCTTGCCGCCGCGCCGCGCTTGGTGCGAAATTGCCACGCGCTGCAAGCGTGCAAGCAACTTGAAGCAAGCAAGTAAGCAAGCAAGTAAGCAAGCAAGCAAGCGAGCGAGCGAGCGAGGGAGCGAGCGAGCTGCTCACTGTCAGCCAAGGCAGGTACTACACATGACGGCAGTCAACGCTGAGCTGTAGCGCAGGTAGTGCAGAAAATGGGCCCAACGGCTTTTCTGTCTTACAAATTTCCCCTCCCTGCAGTGCATCGTGGGGAACCTGGCCTGGCCTGTCCGGTCCGGACAGCGGATTTGATCAGACCAGGGCAGAGGGTGAGTAGAGCAGACCCCTGTTGGCATCGAGCGGCGAAGTAGAGTCGATTCCATGCAAGCGTGTCTTTGACAGCCATGCGACTGCTCATGCTGTCAGATCAGAGCGCGCGGCCTGCCTGCCTGCCTGCCTGCCTGCTAAGGCTGACTGATGCGAGGCTGCTCACGCACGCATGCACTGTGCTACGGCAGAGGCAGCTAGGCGAAGCTCTTAGCGTGTTCCTCCCTGCCAGAGCCTGAATGGTCGCTCATGCTCTCTCCCCTCCTCTCCCCTGCTCTCCTCTCCTGTGAGCAGGCAGGCCTGGCAAGCAAGCCCAGGCTCAACGAGGAGAGCAACGGCGTCGACTCCGCCGCGGGCAGCCTAGCTAGGCTGCTGCCGCCTTGCAGGCAGAACCGGCGCGGCCCAGGCTGCGTGGCGCGGCGCGGTTGCGGCGGCGCGCGGGGCGGGCGCGCGGGCGGGCCTGCGGCCAGGCGGGCAGCCGGGCGGGCAGCCAGCCAGCCAGCATGGCGCCGGCCGCGGCGGTGGCCATGGCGGCGGCGGCGGCGGCGCCGTCGGCGGCGCAGCTGCGGCTGCTGCTGGCGGCGCGCCTGAGGGCCTCGCGCAAGGCAGGCGCGCGCGCGGGCAGCGAGGCGGGCAGCGAGGGCGAGGCGGCGGCGGTCGCACTGCCGACGTACGACGGGAGCTGCGAGGCGGAGGCCGGCGGCGAGGGGAGGGCGCCTGGGACAGAGCCGACTGCGCTGGTGCTGGCCGACGCGCAGCAGCAGGTGCAGCAGCAGCAGGCACCCGGCGCGCGGCAGCGCGGCGACGGCAGCAAGACCGGCAAGACGGGCAAGTCCGTGACGTCGCGCAAGGCCAAGGAGAGGTCGGGCGCCCGCGTGAAGAAGGGGTCCGACGATGAGGTGTCCATCCCGGTCAAGTCGTCCAAAAGCAAGTCGCGCACCGGCGCCGGCGCCGGCGCCGGCGGCAGCGGCTGGCGCGAGACGCTCCGCGAGGCGATGCAGGATGTTCTGGGCAGCCGTGACTCGACCATGGTGAAGCTTCTCTTCCTCTTCGGCTTCGTGCTCTTCGTGTACATTCTGCTGGTGAACCTGCAACTGGTGCTGAAGGTGGCGCCATTACACTTTGCGGACGACAAGGGCATTGGCCTGGGTGCTGAGGCGGGCGCGGCCGCCAGCGCCGCGAGCGACGCGGCTGCCGAGGCCGCGGCCGAGGCCGCGGCCGATGCAGCCGCAGCCGCGGACGATGCAGCTGACATGGGTGGCGAGGACTGATGGGAACGCACCATTCAAAGAAGGTTGTATACGCTTGCTTTTACTGATAAAAAGGAACTGAAGTGTTCAGAAAGGGTGTGGCTGGTATATCTCTCTCTCTCTCTCTCTCTCTCTGTGTGTGTGTGAGTGTGTAGGCGAGAGAAGACATTCCGACGCGGACTCCGCGCGCCTACACCTCTCCAAGACAGGCAAACCTAGGCGCCAACCTGTCCTGGCGTGTGCTTGCATTGCGTGCGCTCTGCGGCAGTGTCGGCGGCGAACCGACATGCGATGATGGTAACAAAAAACTGGCGTGTGGTCACGGGCAGGTGATCCAAGCACAGCAACATCATCGCTGGTAAAGCGACTCAGTCTGCAAAAAGAGGTCCTCGAGCACGGTCTTGCCGCACAGGTAGGCGTCGACGATGCAGAGTGTCTGCTTGATGCGCGCCAGGGTACAGGGCTTAAAAAGCATCCCGTTGAAGCCCTTGGCGCGCAGATTCGCGGATTCCTCGGCCGTGAACGCGGCGGCAGTAAAGGCGAGGATCGGCGTGTTGTCGATCTGGCGCAGGTTGAGCCGAATCTTCTGTGTGGCACCGAAGCCGTCCAGCACAGGCATGTGCAGGTCCATGAGAATCACGTGATAAGGCTCCTTGCTGGAGTGCGAGGCAGCGAGCACCTTCTCGTAGGCCTGCTGGCCATTGCTGGCGAGGTCGACGGAGGTTGCGCCAGAGCGGAGCAGCATGGGCTTGGTGACGGCACGGTTGATCTCGTTGTCGTCGACCAGCAAGACGCGAAGGCGGTGCGTGATGGCAGGGCTGTTGGTGCCGCCGGGCGTGGGCGGAATGCTGGTCGGGATGGCGCGCGCTGCTGCCAGGGCCGAGGCCGCCTCGTTGGCCGGGACCGGTGAGGCGGGCTCGAGCGGGAGCAGCGAGGGCGGCGGCAGCACAACGAAGCCCGAGCTGGGCTCGATGGGCGGCGCGTCGCGGACCACGGTGAAGCGCAAGAACACCGTGAATGTGGCGCCGTGGCCCTGGCGGCTCTCCAGGTGCACCGAGCCGCCCATGCGGATGGCAAGCTGCTGCACGATGGAAAGCCCGAGGCCGGTGCCGCCAAAGACTCGGGTCGTAGAGGTATCACTCTGCATGAAGCGGCGGAAGATGCGCGAAAAGGAGGCCGGCGCGACGCCGCCGCCCGTATCGACAACCTGGAGCATGATGCCCCAGGGCGCGCCAGCGCCCTGGGCGTCACTGTCCTGGCGAATGATAGCAGGCGCCACGTCGCGGTTGGCGCCAAGGAGAGCCGTGCGCTCCGAGATAATGCGGTCTGCGCCGTTGCTCGGCTGCTGCGGCTGCTCGCCGTGAGGCTGCTCGCTCTCGGACTCCGATGTACCGAGGCCGGCCAGAATGGCGCGCGCGTTGGCCTCATCGTCATCGAGTGGCGAGAAGGTGTGAGGGCGCGCGCGGAAGGCGGCTAGCCAGCGCTCACGATCCTCGGCCGTGGGCACGCTGCTGACGAGCACCGACACGGAGCCGGTCTGCGTGAACTTGACGCCGTTCGAGACGAGATTTGAGAGCACCTGGACGACGCGCGTCATGTCGCCGCGCACAACGGCCGGCAAAGGCGTGCACACGCGGTAGCGCAGATCGAGGCTCTTGGCGGCCGCGCGGCTCGACGAGATGCGCAGCGCCGAGGTGACGGCGTCCAGAAGGGCAAAGGGCTCGTCTTCCAACACGAAGTTCTCCTTTTGGTACTTGGAGAAGTCGAGGATGTCGTTGATGATGGTGCAGAGCATGCGCGAGCTCTCCAGCATCGTGCGCAGCATCTGGCGCTGCGAAGGGTCCAGCTCGCTCTGCTCGAGGATCTCGCCGAAGCCGATGATGCTCTGCAGCGGCGTGCGCACCTCGTGCGAGACGGTCGAGATGAATTCCTGGCGCAGCTTGGCGATGTTGACGGCCTCCTCCTTGAGGCGCGCCAGCTCCTGGTTGCGGCTGCGTAGCGACGCGAGCTGGTCCAGCGACGACTGCACGCTGCGCTCCAGCTCCGCGGCGCGGCGCATGAGTGCGTCAAGTGCCTTCATGTGGCGCACCAGGACGATCACCGTGCCAACCGAGACCACGGCGGTGGCCAGCTTGCACAGCGTCACTAGGGCGGGCGCCTTCCACCACCACCCGAGGAAGCCGAGCAGGTGCGTGAGGCCGCAGCACACGATGAAAAGCATGAACCACACCCTAATCTCCAAAAAAACCGACGCCACCTTGATGTCCCTCATCCACAAGAACATCATCGACGGGATGATAAAGTAGCAGAGCGCAATCACCAGCTCCGACATCTCGTTCGCGTACGCCAGCATGCCATCATTCGGCGGCAGCGCCGACGCCATCCTTCTGTTATGAGCACCGCGTGCCCGTGGGCCCCCCTTTCCCCCCCCCCTGCCGGCCGGCCTTGTCAACCAGTCGCCCACGGCGGCGCCCGCCCAGCTGGCTGGCTGGCCGCGCAGTGCCGGGCCGCGCCGCACCCGCTCGCGCGCCCGCTCGCGCGCGTGCCGCGCCCGCGCCCGGGCCCGCGCGCTAGCGCTAGCGCCAGCGCTCGACCCGCGCGGGCTTTTGAAGGACTGACTGCCCGCTCGTCCAGTTGAGCGCCGCTTTTCGCCGCGCTCCGCGTCGCGCCACAGGCCTGCGTGCGGGCCTGTGCGGGGCTGGCCCCTCATCTTCCCCCTCAGTGTGGTCGGCGTCCCGCAGTGCGCCGCCGGCCCTTGTTGCGCGCCTACCGCTGTGGCGACCGCCAGGCACGTTTCCAAAAGCTGCGTGGGCCCGTGCGGGGAGCAAGCTGCTTTCCCCTGCTGTTCCACCGCCTCGCCACAACGAGCAAGCTGCTTCTGCCCTGCTTCTTCCCTTGCTTCGCTGTGGACAATCCCGGGTGCCGTTCGCGACCAACCAGTGACAGGCCTCGTCAACTTGAACGACGTGGCTGTCCGGTCGGCTTGCGCCAGTCGGGCGCCACCCAGCCACCAGCCACCGCCGCCGGCGCAAGCTTGCATTGCCCGCTCTTTCTCTCCCTCTCCTCCGTCTCCTGTCCTAGAGCGGCTGGCGCCAGCGGAGGCCAGGCGAGCGCGTTCAAGTTCACTCTGTCGCCGCGGTCAGTCAAGCCCGCGCGCCTTGAAGGCTCAGCTTGCGTAGGCCCTCTCCGGCTCCGCGGCCGCAGGCGCCCTCAGGCCGGCAGGCGGCGCCACAAGCGTCGCAAGCGCCGCGCCGCGTGGCGTCCGCCTGGCTGGCCGCCGCCGCATCGGCGAGCGAGGCTGCGCTCTTGCGAGCGCCCTCATGCTGCGCACGGCGATGATGTCTTGTGCCGTGTGGGGGTGAGGGGTGCTGCTGCGCGATGCTGCGCGCCGCGCGCGCCGCGCGCGCGCCGCGCGCGGAAGCCTGACCGCGCGCGGCTGCAAGCTAACTGTGGCGCCTCACAAGCTGCAGTGGCAGCAACGCCGAGCGACCAAGTCCAGAGCTGGCAGCTTGCCGGTGTGGGACGCACGAACTTGGGACCCAGCTGGACGAGAGAGGTGCGGTGATATCTGTGACGAGCTGAGCCCTGCCACATTTGCTTGCCGACTCCCAGGCGGCTGCGTCCACCTCTGACACTGACTGTGAGGCGTAGCGACGCGTGCCAGCGGCCGCAGGCGACCTTCCAGCCGAGCAGCCAGCGACACCCAGCGACAGCCAGCCAGCCACGCTGGTCGCGAAGCATACTAACTGCCACTGGCTGCTGGTCTCACCAGCTCAGCCCAGCTCTCCTTCTCTTTCTCTTTCTCTTTCTTTAGGGGCTACCACCTATTGTGCGCGCAAACCAGTCTGGCTGGCTGCTGGCCAGCATGGATGGCAATGGCAGGCGTCGACGGTCAGCGTCCCGTGTCTTGCGTCGACGAGCGAGGCTGACCTTGGAGCGGTCCCCTCACTGCCACCATGGCCACCAGCCCGGCATTCCTGGCCTTCTCAACATGCAAAAGGCAGCTGCGGCCGCCGCCGCCGCAAGCCGTGAAGCTAACCGGAAGGTATTCCCTCGGGAAGTCTCTTGAAACAAGGAGTCGGCAACATTTGCCCTACCAGCCCATCCAGCCTCGGCAGCATTTGCCCGGCCAGGGCTGGCCTAGCCCGCAGCATTGCAGCCTTGGAAGCCAGCCCAAGCGCTGAGCAGCACGACAGTTGACAACATCCAGGCCATGATGATTATGAGGGTGTGACGATCAGACAGGGGAGCTCGAGCTCGTCGCCAGCTTCCGGAAGCGGCCTGGCAGCCTGGGCGGAACTGCTTTGCCAGCCTTGCGCTGCTCGGCCCTACTGGCACTGCACGGCCTTTGTGGCATCCTTACGCGCGCAGGGCGGCTCAGACTCAGGCTCGAGCGACCCTGCCCTTTCAGCGTCCTTGGAAGCGTGGCGTACGGCCCTCCGCAAAAGCGGCGAGCGCCTCCTTGAAGTCTTCCGTGTCGTTGAGCGGGAAGCGGTACTTGTCGGAAAGAGCGCAGTGCTGGTCGAAGGTAAGATCCAGGCCCTCGTCGATGACAGTGCGAGCGCCCTTGACGCCAAGCGGCGCGTTCGAAGCGACCTTGGCAGCCAGCTCCAGAGCGACCTGCACGGTCGCTTCCGGCCCATCCGCCACGCGATTCGCCAGCCCGAGCTCGAAGGCCTCTTTGCCGTCGAACCGCCGGCTCGTAAAGATCAGGTCCTTGGCCACTGCCGGCCCGACCAGTCGCGGCAACAGCACCGTGCCCATGGCACCGGGGAAAATGCCCAGCCCACACTCCGGGAAGCACAGCGTGGCGCCCGCGTTCACTACGCGCAGGTCGCTGGCGAGGGCGATCTCCATGCCCCAGCCGAACGCGAAGCCGTTCACCGCCGCCACCGTTGGCCGCGAGACGGCGCGGAAAGCCAGCACCGTGTCGCGCGCCAGCTGCATGTACGCCTTGGCCTGCTCCTCCGTGTGGCTCTTGCTATCCTTTAGGTCGCGGCCCGTGCTAAACGCGCGGCCGCCCGACCCGGTCAGCACGATCGCTTTCACAGAGTCCTCCAGCTTCGCGTCCAGCTCCAGGAGCGCGCCGCCCATCTCAAAGCTGAGCGCGTTCATGCGGCTCGGCCGCTCCAAGCTCACCAATGCTACGCTGTCCTCGTGCGAGAGCTGCACGTTGAGTTCTCCGCCCGATGCGCGCGACGTCGTCGTGGACAGCAGCCGTCTGCACGCGACGGCGGCGCTGCTGCACCGCCCCGCCATCATCCTCATCATCATGGTCGTGACGTCCAGCGCTGCTTGCTGCCTTGCACCGATATGCGCGGCGCTGTGCTGCGCTGTGCTGCGCTGTGCTCCGCCGCGCGCCAGCCGCACCTGCTGCACCGCGCCGCGCCGCACCACGCCACGCCACACGGACGGCGCTGCGATGCGCTGCGCCGTCTACGATCTGCGCAGGCGCACCGAGGGCCGGGTCTTGATCTTTGTCCGGTCACCCCTTCGAGGTGCCGGACCAAGACGTCATGACCGTCATGAGCTCCGACGCGGCAAGGCTTGGAAAAGGGAGGAGTAAATCGAACATGTGTCAGGCGAGCGGAGTGCAGTAGCTACGTTTTCGGGGCGAGCGTGCGTGCGTGCGTGCGCGCAGGCGCGCGCGCGCGCCCTCAACGGGCGTCTCTCGCTTACGTGCACGCTCGCGGGCGCTTGAGCTCGCGCTCTACTTGCAGGCCCAGCCAGCAGCAGCCGCTGCTGCTACTGCGGCGGCGGGGATGGCGGCGCGGCACAAGCTCCTCCTTCTCGCCGCACCGCGCGCGCAGGGGTGGCAAAAGGAAGAGAAAGACGGCCTGAACGTGAGCATCATCAGAGGGAGAGGCCGGAGACCTTGCCGAGGTCGGCGGCGTCCCAAATGACGATGCAGCCGTCGAGGCCCGAGGTGGAGAAGGTGTCAAAGGAGTGGTGCGTGAGCGTGTCGGTGTAGATCTGGATGTCCGTGATGGCGTTGTGGTGGCGCGTCCAGAGGTCCTGCGCACCGTCGTTGCCCTCCGTGCCGCGCGTGGTCTTGTTGGCCCAGATGTTGCGCGCGGCGCTGAAGTTGGAGGCCGCCTTCTTGGCGGCCGAGGACCCGCCAGAGCTCTTCTGCTCGACGAAGCCGAGGCAGGACCACGAGTTGCCGGCGCCAAACTGGTAGATCTCCGGATTGAACTCGTGGCCGGCCGCCACCACCACGTCATCGCTCAGAAAGGCCACCACCTGGTTTGGCAGGTTGCGCGACTTGAGCGTCTGGCAGACCGGAGACCCGCCATCGAAGGACACAAAGGACACCGTCGAGTCGTGGCCCACAAAGGCGAGGCGGCTGCCGCTCGGGGAGAAGGCGACGTCCATGACCCAGCCGTTGGAGGCGTCAAAGTCCATGAGCACATCGCCAAAGGACGTCTTGCCCGTGTCGCCCAGCATCGAGTCCACGCCCGTCTCAATGTCCGAGATGTACGCCGAGAAGATGCGGCAACGAAAGTCCGTGCTGCCCGTGGCCAGCAGCTGCGAGTTCGGGTGCCACGCCACGCTCGTGACCGACGACTTGTGCTTCTTGATCATCTTGGAGATCCACCAGTCGTTCTGCGTCTCATAGTGGCACACCGGCACCACCTTGGCGCCGCTCGCCACGGCGAACTTCTTGCCGTCCGGCGACCACTTCACGTCCAGCGCCGCGCGGTTGATGCGCAGGATCGAGAGCGACGGCTTCCACTCGCCGTCCGCGTATGACCACACGAACGCATTGCGGTCGTGCGAGCACGTCACGATCTTGTTGTGCACAGGTGACCAGTCGATCGCCGTCACCACCAGGTCGTGGCCCACCAGCTCGTGCTCCTTCACCCAGTCCTGCGGGTCCGGCCGGTCCGCGTTGCCATAGATGTACACCTTCTCCGTGTTCTCGCACACCGCGATGCGCTTGCGGTCCGGGCTCCACGCGTGGCACGTCACGCCCACCGTGTTCACCTTGAGCAGCCCCATCCTCCTCGCGCGCCCGCGCGCCGCCCGCCCTTGTCGCCGCGCCACGGACCGACCGGGCCCGAGCGAGGGAGGCAGTCGAAAGAAACTTGAGCGAGCGAGCGAGCGAGCGAGCGAGCGAGCGAGCGAGCGAGCGAGCTTCGCACGACCCGGCCCGACCAGAGCCTGCGCCTGTGCCGCCGCGCCTACGCAGCCGCCCGCCGCCGCCGCGCGCGCGCGCGCCGCCGCCCGCCGCCGCCGCCGCCGCCGCCGCCGCCGCCGC